>JAULBM010350543.1:0-12170 GCA_032357055.1 Geukensia granosissima | reverse complement strand
GACGGTTAAGGACGAGTTTTTCAAAATGGATACAGAGGACTCTGGCAATTCGGACGCAAATGTCGGTGCTCATCCCTACAATATTAACCCCGGACATGATCCTGTGTTACATCACTGCTATTATGAGAGACAGTCATCGTTTTCCCCTCATATTATTTTTGGATAAGGTCGAAACTAAAGGATTAATATATAAAAAATTTTCACAATCTGATGTTTTATTGATCGTTTTTTTTTTATTTCCTTAACACTGACAGATGAAGTTCCTGTAGTATAAATGTAGGAGCTGTTTAATTCGTCTTGCAGTTATAAACTTATATAAATTAATTACATTTTCACCATGTTTTGTTTTTGGACCTTTTACAGCTTGTCCTTTGGTGTGGATATTTGTAGTTAGTTGAAAAACTTAAGGTAACCTGTAGACGTTTGTAATTTATATTTGTTTTGGAAGGCTGTCTTATAAACAATAATACCATATCTCATATTTATAAAAATGATATGTAGGCTATGTACCCCCCCCCCCATTTTTATGGGAACAAATTTGAAAATTTCCGTATGATAAAGTAGACTTGCTGGGTTTCATAACGAAGTTATCTATGCATTGCTTTTCCAAAACAAATCTAGTTATATTGATTGGATCTATGACAAGAAAGTTATGACAAAAATAGTATCATACCTCAACAGATATTTGACAAAAATCTAATTTTATTGCCTGTAAGCTGTCATAATTATATTTGCTTATGTGAATTTATATTTATATTTTTTATGTTTCTTAATACATTTTATTACTGTGAGGTGTCTTATTACCTTATATTATTTCTTTAGTTCTCTAACTCCTTTTGAAAATTGAAGAACTTCCCCATTTTTCTCCATGTTTTAAATATACTGGATATTTGAGTTCTTATCTGGCTATCAACTGATATGAATTAAGTAAAAGTATATACAAGGCATCGAACGAACCCAATATGGCCTTTATAAAAAGATTTTAATAGGCGATTTTTGCGAAAATAGTATCCTTCACCTATTTTGTATAATTTAGTTGCAAAATACAAGCCATCGGTGAAAACGTTACAATTATAAAAAATAGGAGATGTGGCATGATTGTCCATGAGACAGCCACCCCCAAGTGACAGTAGAATTTTAACTTCTACAGGTCCCATTATGGCCTTCAACAATGAACCAGAGTCCATAAAGCAGATTCTATTATATCACTTATTTTTAAAGGATATTTGCTTTTAAGAGGTTGTACCTTGAATAACTAGACAGTGGATTACACATCCAAAGTTTTGTTTAGAAGAAAAATTTGGTATTTAAACGGTGTTGTGAAAGAAATGGGTGTTGATAAATGTATTTCGGCAACGGTTTGAGTGTACTAAATTACAAGCACTAAAATCGGTGAAATAACTCTGCAAAATTCATTGTTAAGGATATTTAAAACAAACTGTTTGTCATCCCCTCGCCAAACAGAAAAATCCCTTTACTTTCGGACTTGTACATACGTCAACGGTACACTAGAACAAAAAACTGGCGGGATTCAATTTACGGTGTACCATCAATATCATACGATTTGCCTGCTTTGTTCATGAATAACCTTTTAATATCTGTCATTATTCTGTTGATCAGTTCTCTGGTTTTCCTCCATTTAATATCGAACAATGTTTACTGCACCGTGTTCTCTATTTTTTGGACATAGTAATATCATTAAACAAGGTCAAATAGTCAGTCATATAGAAGTTTACAGGAAAGCCCTTTGATTTTCTTAAGATCCTTAATAAATAACATACATATGAGGACCGTGTTTCCCCGCAAAAGTTAGTTTCAAGTAGTCATATCTTGACCAAGCCACTGACATATATTTTTTGTACATTTTTAGTCCAAAAAACTTTTAAAAGCAATTAGAGCCGCTTGAAAGCTTTATTCTAAATCAGTTTAGCAAATATCTAAGGATTATTTATAACTTTTGTAAAGTATGAAAATGGAAATAAAAATAAATAGACCAAACAAAATTTTAACAAACTCTTTTTACGTGACACAGAGAAAAGAGGAGTAGCTAATTCAAACGATTCCATCAGCGGTCAAGGCCACCTCATCCATAATGCGTAATGCACTGTGAACATTTGTATGAGCTGAACATTACATGAAAAAATTATTTTTTTCAAAATGGATTTTTTAACAAACTGATTATTTCTGCATAAAAACATCTGTTGATATTCTCTACATTGAATCTTGTTGAATCACAATTTTCCTTTAACTATTTTTTTAGTTCACCTTTTTGCACTGATCGTTTATCTTCTACGTCTTATCATTTACATGATAAACAAAGTCCAAATTATCATTTTAAAGAGGACTTTCTATAAATAGGATCAATATGGTATAAATATGGCATTCTTGAGAGCCCAAAACAAACATCTTAAAACCATGATAATTCGTGTAATCACACCAATTTGATGACAAATTCGTGACATTGACTGTACGTGGAAATATTTGATAATGTTAAAAGTTTGTATGAAAAACTTAAAGCAGATCTCTTAGTGAACAGAGGGAAGTCTATCATATCTCGAAATTTTAATGCATTATCATTCACCAACATTCATTAATATGTTCTTGTCCTGAATATGTATGAAATATTTGCCACTGGACATTAAACAAATTTCAATCAATCAATCAACTGCAAAATTCTGTTCATTCTACTTTTATTTATGCCTTTAAAATAACAATTCATCAATCGAGATTGAGAAAAAAAAATCTTTGTCTTGGTTCCAATTCTGATTTCATAATAGGATAAAAAATTACAGTTTTTTTTTCTTTTATGCTATTGGATAAGAATACATGTAATTCAGTCATGATGAAAGGAATTGCTTCTAATTGCAGTTGATTTGAAGTTCATTTCAACATAGACAGTGAAACAAATCTTTTATCAACAACGAAACAGAAAATTAAATCATCATCTGTATAGATACATGTAACAACGTCGATTACAGCCCAAGATTCAAGGACAAATCTAATTTCGCAACAGTAAGGTTTAAAAATGCACATATAAATTGCATTGTCCTATTTATTTTCGGGTACAGGAATGTTTGTTGAAAAGATTTGGTCTACATCTTTCCAAAATTGAAGTTTGTAAAATTCAATGATTTTTATCATTATGTTTGCCTTAACGGCATAAATTACTTTTTGAACTTCATTTTGTCCATGAATATAACAAGAGATTTAAAAAGTTTGACCGATCATTCTATTATTGGTCCCTTCTCTGTCTGATGAAGGTAAAACATCCAGAAAAGCGCTTTCACGCAGTAAATTTTTTGAATATTTCTATTAACGTTTAAAGGCTGTCAATTGTGTCTTTTCTGGCATATATTCCATATTGATTTCTTTCTCTTTCAATATGTTCAGCAAATGTAGATTGAAAAATAAACAATACTTTATAAATAAATAAATAGCAAAAAATGTTCGCGGTGTTCTGGAATTCTCTTTATTTGGCATTTTCAGGTGGTCACACACAGAAACGTTTCAATCTTAAATATTATATTACACATTTACATATTTAACAAATCTCCTTACGTTAAACTTTATATTTTCGATCTTTTAAAAAGCCCATGTATTTGATTTTTTTGTTGTCCTTCCGACTCCGGTTTACTTTTTTACTTTTATGTTTGAGTCCGGACCATGCAGCTTCCACCCTGTGGTGCATCCAACTCTAAAGACAGAAGTGGGTGTTTCGAAAGGTTTTCCATTCGATGACTGAAGTAAACAGTCTTGCCCCCTAAACATTAACATGTTCCATATAAAACGCTCATATATTAATCATATTGTTTGTACATTAATAATGATTCACCTTTGTATAAATTATCAACGTTGAGATATGAACAGCAAAGCAGTTTACGGATCACATATGTGATAACAATTAAATCAATATTATTCTGGCAAAGAGACGTCAAATCCTATCAGACAAATCCCATATTGTTAACATACATTAAGAAAATAATATTAACAAATGATAGTTCGAAATACAAAATTATTTTTAAATAAATATAGAAAATTTTGGGTATTCTTTATGTACATGTCAAGGAGTAATCTTTCATCTAACTTATTTCATCCAGGGCCCAGTTTTTCAACACTTTTAACTCATAGTTAAATTTTAACTTGTAGTTAAATCCTGTTCAAATCAACCAAATTTAACATGCAGTTAAATTTAACTGATCCCAGGTGATTATAACGATATATAATTCATTGTTTCAGTTGCTACTGCTGATATGTACAACTAACTAGGATTTATGATAAACACATGAAACATTTCTTCCTTTAATTATACAATAACATTTTGTATCAAACAGATCACATATGTTATCAAATATTTTGAAAATATGGTAATTGTATGATAGAACAAATATATCTAGATATGATGAAAAAAAGAGAGAGAACACCGAACGGTCAGTTAAACACAACGCACGTCAATGAACACAACAAATCACAGAAAAAATTATCACAAATCAGAGTGCAAAAAACTAGAAAAAAACTTAAAATTGGCCTCTGTCGTAACCGATGGATGTTAATCCAAAAAACGTTTTTTTTTTATTTTAGGGTTGAGTACCCAATTAACTAGTTTAATCCTACCACATGTCACATGTGCCAGTCCAAAATCAGGAATTGTGGCCATAGGTTTGTCTTTGTGTTAAATGTTTTGTGACATAAAAATTTTTGATAATATTCAGGTAAGCAGTATTTTTTTTACGCATACAAGATTTCTCTTTTCAGGTGATTTAGAGCTTTTCACTAGGAGTGGTATTCTACCTTTTTAAAGGCCTTGTGGATACCTCTAGATTTGCAAATTACTTCTATTTTTGTCGTTGTTGAAGTGCGGTCTCTCTGTAATTTATCAAATATCTTTTCGAATTTGAAGAATTATACGTTTCAAAGGTTGTATATATCATATAAGATTGTATTTTAAAAACTTAGAGCGGATATTTTGCTCGTCTGCTTAGAAGCGATTCGGTACTTTTTTTCTTTACAAATTATTTTGTTGTTTTTAGTTTTCAATGTGGGCAATGTTTCATTCTGTAACTATTTTGCAATCGTAACTGTTGTTTATGTATCAATTTGTGTAATGCTTCATTCTGAAAATAAACACGTAAAGAAATAGAGTAAACACGTATCAAAATTTACAGTTTTTCTCAAGCATAATGCATTGCTTTGAAATTTATCATCGTAAATGTTATGTATACCAAGTGCAAGTGTACAAAGGGAAGGTGCATCTCACCTCACCATATAAATAAATAAATGATGAAATAGGTTCTATATAATTTGTACTTTTCAGTAGATTTGCCAAGAATAAGATGTAAAAACAAGTTTAACAATGATGAAAAATGTGGTGAATATTAATATGCTATATGCATGATATGTACATTTCAAAGATAGCCTTTATCCAATAGCACAACCATAGGATGTATGAGATTAAATCTAGTTGAAGAAGCATACATAAATACAAATGAATCGAAATAGAAAGCCAAATATGACGGCAGGAACTACTAAGTGCAATACGTTTTCGAAGAATTTACATGTTTTCAATGCTTGAAAATTTAAGTAAATGCAGCAATGTTCTGCAAAACATTAGTTGGTGAATTTCATATTTGGCAAGTCTGACAACTGCGCTGCTGAATACCTTCGATAACCACTGGTCCATCAGCATCGACCCAGTGGTTTCATATAGCAGTTATTTGGTTTTTTTGCACGAAAGTACGAATTGTACCTGAAACCACTTCTTATTTTTTTCGTCTTACTGCTGATGATTCGCCATCATGATTTGATTGACCGGTAAGAAATATCCCTTAATTGATTAATAACGCGTTTTTCTTCTCATTTTATATTAAGATAAAGCATGGTGATTTCTTCTATTTTGTACTAAAGAAAAACGTTTTATTCTTTTTCTAGCGATTTTGTCCCACATGTCAAAATTTACTATCAAGATTTTATTGATAGAGGGTTGCAGCTGACAAGAAAACTACTGAGCCAAGGGGTTCTCAGGGAATGATTAGAGACATCACGGAAGTTTTTCGGTTGCCAACATTATTTAGTTGACCGGAACGAAATATCCATTTCACAGATAACAATATATATCTTCCGACTGTCATGGAAACAAATCCGTTCCTATACCGGTTATGACTAACATCGATTATGCCTATATAGCGGCTTTGACTTCTGAGTAACACGACGGGTGCCACTAGTGGAGCAGGAGTTGTTTACCATTCCGGAAACCTGAACTCACCCTGGTTTTTGTAGGGTTCGTGTGCTCTATGTTTATCTTTCATTTCATTTTGTTGGCCATGGTCTTGTCTGTCTTCCGACTTAACGATTTCTGTCTGCCTCTTTGGTATCTTCCAATTAATTTTCCTTTCAATAACATATATTTAAATATAATAACAGACAGTTTTCTCTTCCCTCTGTTATGATCAGATAAAACCGTATTTTTTACTGTAGTTATCATGACATAACATTAGACAGGACACGCCATACTATAGTACTTGTTCACTCTCGTAAAGCAATAATTAAAAGAAGATAGAAAATGTCTATAACTGTTACCTAATATAATACCTTTGATAAACGATCATTTTGAATAATAAGAAAATCATTTAATATGCTAATAAAAATATTCCAAATTTTTTAACATCGCTACAACATTAAACCACGCAATCTCTTTAGTAAGCGGTACTTAGTGTTATCATAACCAAATACGAAAAACTATATATTCTGGATTTTCACATTAATATAGCAGGTTACTTACTCATTGGAGCACGAGAACATTATAACGAATATCTCAATGTGTGTACAACATAAATAAACATGTATTATTCATAAAAACAAGAGATTAAATTGTAGCTAAAAACGCGTTTTATTTTACTGTCTGATAGCGGATAATTCATAATGAGTTCTATTGTAAGATATAACTGTCTTAAGGTTCAAAGATTAAAATAAATAAATATTTTTAAAAAGATCTGCATATTTTGTCATTCGAAATACTCGATCTCTATCAGACGTTACTGTTTTGAAAAATCATTGGTTTAATTGAGATGCTTACCATTAGAAAATATTTTTAAAAACTTGCTTCTTGGTTATTTTCATTTAAATGAATATATAAAAAAATTAAGAGTTGCATTCATTCATGTGTAGCACGTATATTTAATGTAATGCAAATCAAGGTCACATAATAAGCGAGTGAAGCGAGGTCATTACGGATAAAAAAGGTGCGAAAATCGATGCTTATTCTATTACTAGTTCAAATAAATTTCGTATAAGTAATGGTTGCTAAGATGAGTCCCTAAGGCGTTTTAACGTCAGCAACGATCTAGTTCACTTTCAAAAATTTAGGATAACCAAGTCGTGTATAAAATCTCGTTCCACGAAATTATAAACAAATTCTAGACTTTTTCGGAGTTGATGAGGATCTGATACGGGGTATACCTATTTTTCTTCTTCATTTCTTTTTTATATTTAAATTGTACTTCTGTAAGTTTTCCTCTTATTTCTCAAACTTTCATTCTGTCTGCTTCAAATTCTACCTGGAATAACCGTTGAAATCTGGGAATAAGTACAAAAAAGGGCAGTTAACCCATAACAACCTACAGTTGACTTTGTGCGTATTTTTCCATTACTAGCAATTCTTGCTCTTAAAAAGATTAACACAGCGTACCCTTGTTTTTTTCAAATCCTTACACATTTACTGACAATTCGTTTCTTTCCAGTGCATTAAACACGTAAAATAACGTAACACAACATCAAACGAAGATTCTTATGAATAATTACAACAAACTTTTTACTCGCATTTCCAAAAGCTTTGATGCAATTACTGGAGAAGGAAATAAAGTCATAAAATGGTAAAGAATTATTTTGTCAGATTAATTCTACAAAATCTGGTAAACGTGGATATCAAGAGACCGATTAAAATCACCATAAATGGAACTCGCAAACATATATTTTGCAAACGTGTTTTCTGGTTATTGGCCTAGTTTATTCGTTTTACATTCACTTCAGGTTCTGTAATAAATGTATTATATTTTTAACTTTGCAAACCTAAATTTCATTCTTTGAGTCATTCTGTTCTTACAAATGGATTTTGTTTTATTGTTTTATTCTTGACCTTTAACTTTATAAAAGAAAATCATTATGGCTTGTCTTCGTTACAGTGTCGCAGCATCAGTAACTGTTTCTAAATGTTAATTGCACCTTTGAGAATGTAACTATTCTCTTTTACATTTTTAATGAGCAGTTTTTTTCACAGATATTTTAACATGTTTAATACAAATGATATGAAAATGGAAACATAAAATGTTATAATCTTAAAATAGTTCCAACCTTTCGAGTAATGTTTTAGATTTTATCTTTCAAACATAAAATGTTGTTGTTACCTTTTTCATAAAACAAATATTCAAAAACGAAAATCAGAAAATGCGAATAATGCATAACAGAAACTAAATAATGTCATACTGAATTATCATTAATGTCTTGAGTCCAGTGTAGAATACCCATGCGAGAGATCAAAAGTGCAGAATCCAATGAGACAAGACAAATTTGAAACAAACTAAAAGATGAAACGTAAACAAAAAACAGAAGCTTGGAATCCACGAACAGGCGTGGTATCAGGTGCCATGAAGGGTAAGCATTCCTTGTCTTGCGCGTAACACCCATCATGCAATCCTAAATCTCAAATCCGGGTAAACGTCAATCCGAGAATTTGTATTACCGGTTAAAGGTTCATAACTAGTTTAGATACACTGATACCATATGGTTCAACCAATTCTTGATGAAGACCATACAATTTTAGGAGGAACGACTTCAACATTGATTGGATGTATCCTTGTTGTAGTAATTTGAGACATTTTAAGACGTCTTGAAAAAATTTTAGGTGTTTTCAACAGGTCCATTACTAGTTGAGATACACTGATACCATATGGATTAAACAATTCGCGAATGTAAATATGTAATCCTAGTTTTTCACGGTCGTTCTTTCAAAGAAAGATTAATGTAAAACTCAATCGAAGAAAACAAACGATCAGACGTTAATCTTAAAGAGGACAAACAAGATTCTGACCCAGATTCTGAACAGAAAAATAGACAAATATCACATCGCTACAAAGAAAACTAAAGCTAAAGCAACATTACCCTACGAAACGAGGGCGACCTAATCACTCCTTAACAAAAACATGGACGGTTAGTACACCAATTCATCTTCTTTTCATTCAGGCAGTTCTGTTTTCAATGTGATGGTAACGGGTTAACCTAGCTATGTAAACAGGTTATCATAATAACAAGTTTCGTAGGTTAAGTAAACATAGTTACTAGTTTAGCTAGCTTTGTCAACAAGTAATAATCGTAACAAGTTTAGTTACCTATACTCTGGTATTACACACGTATTATCTGCCGAGAGTAACTTTGACAACAGGTATAAAATAGCATAAATCGCTTGAATAACACCTCAACTTAAAGAAGACCTAAGTCATCAAAGACATTTGAATTCCCAACACACAACTAAAGAGACTAAGTTTACTCCAGTGGGTATTGCTGTCTACATAAAAAGATATCGACTTTTTTCTTACTTGCTCTTCGGAATAATAAATTTGTTATTTAATGTGATTTCGGGAAATAGCCATTTTAGTTTTCCTTCAAATTTGACGATCAAACCAAACCAAACCTAAAATAATTATTTCCCTCCATGCCATTAAAATAACTTTATATTAATATAACAAATCAAATTAAAGAAATCCTATTTTACATTTAAAAAATTCAAGAGTCATTTACATGTGATGCAAGTAAATTTAATCTCTTTTGTATGTAACCTTTACTGTAATGGTTTGTCATTTATTGTACCACCTCAAAAGGACGAGTAAAATTAACAAAAGAATGTCGATGTTCAGATCCATATTTGGCATTTATAACTTCTTCTACACTGTATAGTCATCCTTGTGACAAGAAAATATGACTAGTTTTATGAGAATTTTTTAACAAACGAAACTATTAAACTGGATATTACATTATGTACTTTTGATCATTATCTAACTCCTACACAACGCACTCTGTCAGTCACGTGAAAATACGCACGAGCATGTCTTAAATGATTAATTTAACTTTTTTAGGTGTTGTCAGTTGAGGGTCAATACGTGTGTGTGGTAAACTGAAAACGTTTTGGCTGTTATTATGATTGTTGACATTTTCATCCTCTGCTTAATTTAAGTCATGAAGAGGGTCATCGTGCCCAAAAGTACAAAATTACCAATGTTGAATAAATATGGAACATTTTGGGTGTGCTTTATGTTTATTACAAGTAGGAACCATTCTCGGGTTGACGTTAACCCGGATAAGGTTTTAAGGATTCTAAGACGGGTGTTAGACGCAAGGCAGGGACACTTGCCCTTCTAGAGCACATCATCCCACTCATATTTTGAAGAGGAGTTCGTGGGTTACAATCCTTTGTGCCTTTTGTTTTCGTTTTATGTTTTTATTTGCTTTAAAATTGTCTCTCATATCACTCTATACACTGGACTCTCAGCAGTAGCATTAGAACCAAAACATAGGAAGTCAAAGATCCAAACGTAGCAATAGAAGCACTAAAATCCAAACAAATCGAAAGAAGCCAAATCCGACGACAGGGACAACTACTATACGTGCAAAACTTTTTGAAGCCTTTTCGTATTTTCAGTGCTTCAGAATTCAAACAAATGCAGTAAATTTCTTTAAATTATTGTTTGATTATTTTCATGTCAGACAAGTCTAACAACTGGACTGGTGAATACGCCAGGGGACATGTTCCACCAGCAGAGGTATCGATCGATTGAATGGTTTCAAAATACAAAATGTTGAATGAATGTGGAAAATTTGTGGGTATGCTATATGTACATTTCAAGGAATAACCTCTCATCAGTTGCATTAGCACATAAACAAGGAAGGCAAAGATCCGAACATAGCAGAACTTATATCATTGATAGTTTAGAAACCTAAAATTATTTACCGACAGTTTACCGACAGTTGGCATTGAAATAATTCTTGGCACTCAAATACTCGTTTGCAAAAAAATAATCGATTTGCACCAAAACAGCCCGGTATTCACATAATCAAACGCCCCATACAGCGCTTCTTATCAGACTTTATATTTACAATTACTATAAATGTCACTCGACTACTGGATTTTTGCAGTTTTCAAAAAGAGGTTTACAAGCATTTCACCCATGCTGATAGGAATAATACGTGGATAGTCAATTTAAAAAGATATCAAATGTCACCCTGTCATTAACAGATATTAAAAATGCATAAATACTTTTTCTGGCAAATTTAGTGTGAGAAAATCCAGAGCAATTAAATATAGGTTTTACAATGAAAGGGATCTGTTTATCGCAGATTATCAACTCATGTTATTTAATTTCAAAATGAATAATTAAAGAGCTTCTGGCGAGTTTATTATTATTTTGAAAATAAATAATGAGAGTTGATAAACGATGTGTGGCTACCATGAGTTGTGAAACCTGTTTCTCTAATGATTAAGTTTATTGCGTTAGCCTATGTGTTGTTGGAATGTACGCACAGAACTAAATTTGACTGTGACGTTATCAGTTGATGAACAACCAATTGAAATCAACGCGACATCATAAAACTAAAGCTGGAATAACACGAAACCTACAAAAACCAGGGTGAGTTTAGGTGCTCCGGAAGGGTAAGCAATTCCTGCTCCAACAGTTTCTTTTAGAAATGTTCATAAAGCATTACAAAATTCGCCATATTAATTCAACAAAGGTAAACCTATATTTTTACTTCTTGATGAGCTAGGAATCGACAAACCTTCAACTGAGTGTAAATGTTAAATGACACGCCAAAGATTTAAATTAAGATTTTAATAAATATTACGCTGAAAAGGAAATAATAAAAATGTTATGAAAACAACCCAATGGATGGGACAGGTGTATACAATATGAGGCGGGATTAAAATAACTTTGCTGGGTAATACATTGCTACAAATACTGTCTTTTATCCATAGTCAGACATTATACAATTAATGACTTTTGATAAGGTTGATACCAGTATTTATCAACCCCAGGGAAGTGATATTCACTGAGACCAACGGCCGAGGTGAATATCACTTCCCTGGGGTTGATAAATACTGGTATCAACCGAAATCAAAAGTCAACAATTGT
>JAULBM010350532.1:0-12170 GCA_032357055.1 Geukensia granosissima | reverse complement strand
TCTTTTGTTCACCTTTCACATTTCAATGTGCTGCGGTCGTATCATGCTGCGCTTGCGAAGCACCTCTGTTTTTTTTCTAGTATAATCTTTCAAATGGAATCTCACGTATTTTCCTTTCAGATGATACTTGAAACTGAATTAAATATTTTGGTTTAATAATGTAAGGAGTTTTTTTTTGTGCATATTGACAGGAAAATCCAAAAATAAGCACATTGGAGGTACCAAGGACAAAGCTGATTAATAATACAGAAAGCAATTCTGTAAATGGTATGTTTTCAAACTCGGATGTTTTTCATGTACTGTAAATTCAGAAATTATTGCATGCATTTATTATTGTGAGTGATGGATTTCTAACAAAAGTGTGAGTTTTATTATTGCGATTCCTTGATATTTGTAGTAAAATGCAAGCAGAAAATCTCGAAATGTGAGTTTTGATAATTGAAACTCATGTCCTGTCACATTTTTGGCATATTAAAAACATTGCAATATTTTCTGAATTTAAAGTAATTGCTTGTTGCTGCTAATTTAAAATTTCAAAGACATTAGAAAGGACTTGAGTTCATTTTACAAGGACAAAACCCAAAAATGTTTCTTCAAAATGATGAGTATATCCAACCCTGTCAAATTTTGAAAAGTACTTTGAGGGTGATCTCCCTCAAAGACATTTTTCAATGAGCGAGATTTACCGTATTAGCATTTTGTGTGATTCTTTGAGTACAGAAAACAAATTTAAAAAAACAAAGGAGGCTTATTTATCATTGTATACTTCTCATCATACACAAGTTCTACCAATGCAAGGTATTTATTTATGTTTTTGTGTTGCCTGCTTCCAGCAGGGTGACATATAGTGATCACTCTGTCGTCTTGCATCTGCGTTGTTGACGTTTTCGTCATACTTTCTAGTCCACTACTTCTCTTTAACCAGTGAACCGAATTTAACCAAACTTTCAGAATTTTTTATTACGAGGTATAGTGTTGCAACATCCTATTTTATTTTTCCGAAAATTCAATAATTTAAATTTTGCTAAAATTTATACTTATAAATTGTTTATTTGAAATAAAGCAAAAATTAATAAATTTATAAAATATATCATTAATTTCAAGTTTGAGATGTCTTATTGATTTTTGCTTTATTTCAAATTAATTATGAAAAGCTCCAATTTTGACTTGTGCATAGATGTACCTTTCTCATCTTTTGATGTTTATGTAAAGGAGCATATTATGCAGAAAAATTAGGTTAGAAGTGGCATGCACTCCATCATTTAATTCAAGTCGAATATACTAACTTTTGAATTCCTGGTTAACTACATGTAGCTATTAAATATGGTTTATATTCTTTGTGTCAATTAAAAGTGTAAATGAGGTTTATGTAATGTTAATTGACAGGAATAGAAAACCCAGGGTACAGAAAAGAGCAGAATCCAGACACAGAATCCATAGCTGTATCAATGACACTTTCCTCTGAAGACCTCTTCTCACAGGTAAGCAAAGTTCATATCTGAATCAATGACATAAACAGAATCCATATCTGAATCAATGAAATCTCTTTTCACATGTAAGCAGAATCCATATCAGAATCAATGACATCTCCATCCACGGGTAAGCAGAATCCATATCTGAATCAATGACATCTCTTTTCACAGGTAAGCAGAATCCATATCTGCATCAATGACATCTCTTCTCACATGTAAGCAGAATCCATATCTGAATCAATGACACTTTCCTCTTGAGATATCTTCTCACAAATAGTTATAGAAATGAATTGATACTGAGGAAATTTGAATCATAGTTCTGTTAATTTGGGTATCAATACATATGCATAAAATAATCTTTGATTTTTATAAAGAAAACTTTTACGGTATAATCATGAGGATATATGAAAATTTTGAATACCTATAAAGAAGAAGTGGTATTGAAAAACTCCAAATTTCTTGATAAGAAAAAACATTGGCATTCATATGTTATGGAGGAAACAATTTATTCAGAACATAAAAAACAGGATACAATAATGGGCACACTTGAAAACTGGATTTTAATGAAATGAAGTAAAAAAATGGTAAGAATTAGGCAGGGATGAATATTAAAAACTTTTTTTGTAAAGCTTATGATTATTTTTATTAGGCTGATTCAACAATAAAAAGGACAAGCCGAATGAGAAGTGAAAGTGCTGCAGCCATAGCAGTAATGCGGAACTCTCGGTTACCAAGGTTACCACGATCGATGGATGATACAGACACATTAATTAACCATGATTCTGTTGTAATCTACACTGAAAGAACAGCCTTATGATAGGCCTCCTTATGTGGTAATGTGTCAGGTTGTACACAGAACTGTGATAAAGAGAACTTTTTATACTCAGTACTTGTGATATTGAAGTAAACTGGTTCCTTGTTCCAAGTCCAATTTCCCGTAGGGTAACAATAAGCTCGGAGACTGGTGGTCAGATTCATCATATATTAAAAACTGATTTTTATCTTCTGTACTGTATTTATTATTGAATACTCATTAAGTTAAATTCTAGTACCAAAAACAGAAAGAAGACATTATATTGTTGTTGACCATCAGTTTGAAAAACATTTTATACTGGTTCAGTAATTTGTTTAACCTATCCCAAGGCTGGGTGGATTTGAAAAAAATTACAACAAATTTTAGCCTTGTGATCTTGTTGTTGGTTTAGTATCACCTTAGTAGTTACCATGGCTTGTATTATATCATATTGTAAAATCCTACAGCTGTCAAAGGCAAAGAGGCTGACATTTTTAAATTTATTTAAAATCAGTGAATGCATATAATGTCTGCATTGATATGAATACTTGTATTTAAATTCATGTTAAGGTTCTGAATTCAATGAAAAAAGTATGTTGATATAAAAACTGAAAGACAGACAGACAGATAGACAAACTGACAGACAGACAGGGTGATTCCTTTATACCCCCAAACTTTGTTTGCAGGTCACAAAAATGAATCGATATGAATTCAATTTCATAAATCCTCAGATCATTTGCAGGGCACAGTGTCCATAGGACAAATAGTGAGTTGTTTATTTCTGATCCAGCTTACATTATACCTATGAATTTATTCCATTATAAAACATGTAAATCACTTGTAATTATTCCCTTTGTTAACAAGCACATGTATGGACTGTCTTTGCTTTGTTTAAGGTTGCTGTCAGTTCTTGAACTCCTCTGGTTTTATCCATTTCCTAATAGTAATATTCTTTACCTTGTTTTCTTTTAATAATTTCATGAAACACAAAAAGTTTATATGAAATCCTTATTATTTTTCATGGGATTTAACAAGCAGATCCCTTTAATATAAAATTCTATGAAAAAAATCCATAGAAACTGATTTTCAAAACACGACTACATGGCACATTGTTTTCTGTTCATTTTGTTCCACTGTAAGAGTTCGTAAAAACTATTAAAACCTTTTGATAGATCTGTTATATTAAAATCGAGTGACAAGCATCCTGAACAAAAAAAAAATTAATGGTTGTTTATGCTGTCAGTATGTTTATTGTATTTAATGAATGTAAGATTGATTAAATTGCATGAGTACATGAATGGATAGTCTGAAAAATGTGGTATATCTGTGTTATTTTACCTTCATTTTCACATTAACATTGGTCAAATATGCATCACATTTCTTTCTATGCATGAGTAATTTTTTGGTCCTTTTTTTGAGGGGATTGGGATTGGGGGTGTAGGTGTACCTGACACAATAACATAATTGAGTCTTCATAAGTATTGTTTTGAAGTTATAATAATTAATTAGGCTAGACATAGTTGTGTCCACACTAGTTTATCACTCATATTATTCCATTCTAGTCTCAAGACAGAGTAAAGCTGTTTGTTGTTATTACACTTGTATGTTTTTGTTATAATGTTGTTAATAAATAATTTTCAGAAGAATTGTTTTAAGTTTAATAAATTTTGTTTACCCTGCTTGAATTGAAGGATATATCCTCTGCTGTCTGATAATTAACTCAATCCTATATATTAATTGTGTAGCTCCTGTTGTGTTTGTGGAAAGTGAACTTCTACTCCACTAGCACTTCCTATATTGGTAGCCCAAGAGGGAAGCCGGAGTAAAGAAATATGTTTTTTTGCTCACCTGGCCCAAAGAGCCATGTGAGCTTTTGTCATCACTTTGCGTCCGTCATTGTTGTCTGTTAACTTTTTACATTTTCATTTTAGACCACTGAATAGATTTCAACAAAACTTGGCAGATATGTTAGGCAGGTGGTCCTTTACCAGATTTGTTAAATTGGTGCAGATCAAAATTCAACATGGTTGCCAGGGCAAATTATGTGTTCTGATTGGTCCAAATTTCAAATATCTTCTTTTCAGAAACTACAAAGTGGATTGAATTGATACTTTGCAGTATGATTGTTAGATGGTCCTGTACTTAACTTGAGAATTGTTTGCCGATCGGAAATTCAAAATTGCCACCATGAGGAAACTTAGTTTACCATTGGACCCTATGGGATTTAACGTGTTCATCATCTTCTCTGAAACCACTGAACAGATTTCAACACAACTTGGCCGAAATGTTGAGCACTTGGTCCTTTGCCAGATTTGTGAAATTGTTGCCGATCCAAAATTCAACATGGTCGACAGGGCCAATTATGTGTTATGATTGGTCCAAGTTTCAAACATCTTCTTGTCAGAAACTACATAGTGGATTGGATTGTCACTTTGCAGGAATGATTGTTAGATGGTCCTGTACTTAACTTGTGAATTGTTTGCCGATTGGAAATTCAAAATGGCCGCCATGATGAAACTTAGTTTAACATTGGACCCTATGGGAATTTAACATTTTCATCTTCTTCTCTGAAACCACTAAACGGATTTAAACACAACTTGGCAGAAATGTTAAGCAGGTATTCTTTTCCAGATATGTGAAATTGTTGCCGATCCAAAATTCAACATGGCTGCCAGGGCCAATTATGTTTTCTGATTGGTCTAAGTTTCAAACATCTTCTTGTCAGAAACTACAAAGTCGATTGAATTGTAACTTTGCAGAAATTATTGTTAGATAATCCTGTAGTTAACTTGTGAATTGTTTGCCAATCCAAAACATGACGAAACTTAGAATAACATTGAACCCTATGGTAATTTCACATCTTCTTTTCAGTAACTGCTTTACAGATTTCAACCAAATTTAGCAGAAATGTTAGGCAGGTTGTCCTTTACCAGATTTGTGAAATTGATGACGATTGGAAATTCAACATGGCCGCCAGTGCCAATTATGTGTTGTTATTGGTCCAAATTTCAAACATCTTCTTGTCAGAAACTACTAAGTGGATATAATTGTTACTTAGCAGAAATTATTTTTAGATGGTCCTGTACTTAACTTGCGAATTGTTTGCCGATCGGAAATTCAAAATGGCTGCCACGAGGAAACTTAGTTTAACATTGGACCCTTTGGGAATTTCTTATTTTCATTTTCTTTTTAGAAACCAGTATAGGACTACTATTATGTTGAAAAACAAGCAGACAATTAGCAAGCAATGTGTTAAATCTTTGTTCACATTAACTTTGATTTGGCAACTCTAAGCCAGGTGAGCGATCACAGGCTCCTGGGAGCTTCTGGTTGGTTTCTCCATCTGCAGTTAAACCCAGTGCTAAAGGGGCATCTAATGATTGAGCAGAATGTTTTGATAATCAACCATCCGAGAGAAGCCAGGGTTAAGAAATTGGTTGCTCTGTTCTCCACCTGGAGGTAGAACCCCTCGAAAATGGGCATCCATTGGTTTGGTGGGATTTATTAGTTCTCAACCAATGTCTTTTGAAGGTGATGTTAAAAAGTCACTTCCATGTTGGTAGAATTGTCTTGCTCTTGGCATGTGAAAGAATTTGTTATTACAACTTATGAAGGCCCATTTGTGGGCAGTTGCAAAGCCTAAATTCCTGTCTTTACCAAACATTCTAAATTTGTCATCCACACTGCCCATTGCATGATCTATTGTTTGTTAATTTTTTTTTCCATCCTGTTTATGGCAGAAATATTGCCTGTTGGAAGGTAACAACAATCTATCAAAAAATCTATATGTATATTGATAGAAATACATGGGTTGGATCAAAGAGTTGAAATTGATGTTGCTCATGGATACAATCAGCTATTGTTATTCTTCAGGTGAAAGTTCAAATCAATACTGACTGATGAAAACTCCTATACAAAAGATTTAAATTAAGGAGTTCAAGTGAAATAAGTTGATGAAGCAGTCTGAAATGACCGTAAATCCCCTAGCCCGTGACTCAATGTCAGTGAAAGATGCATTTTTCTACAATACACAACCACAAACAAAAAGTCATTGATTAAATGCATGTGGTATTCTAGATCTGGACCATAAAGCAATGCTTAACCAAAGTCAGTTATGTGGAAAATGTAGATCAAAATGACCTTATTGTCAAAGATAGATGAATGCATTCAAATACCATTGAGGTACATGTACTGCATGTGGTATCATGTATCTCAACTTTAACATAAAACTTGACCAAAGTCAGTCATGCAGAAAATGTAGGTCAGAAAGACCCAATTGTCAGTGGAAGCTGCATAACTGTGCAAGATGCATCATACATACCAAATACCATTGAGGTTGGGCATGTGGTATGCTAGATCTCAACATTAACACTATACAAAACCAGTCAGTCATGTGGCAAATGAAGGTCCAAATGATCCAATTGTCAGTGGAAGGTGCAGTGCTCTGCAAGATGCATCTACATACCATTGTGATATCCTAAAAAACGTCATAAACACAATACTTAACCAAGTTGGTCATGCAGCAAATGTAGGTCAGAATGATCAAATTGTCAGTGGAAACTGCATTACAACAAGCATTATACCAAGTGTGGAAGGATCCAATACAAAACACAATAAAATCAAGAGTTATATAATATTTTTATTTGCTAAAATAATTTAAGAACAAAGGCACTACAAAATAGTGAAAAATTATCAGGACAAAACATAAAAACTGTTCATTGTAGGCAGTTATCCAGTGTAACATTCTTTGGTGTATTCAATAAACTTGAAACAGTAAGTACATATTATTTATTATTTATTTTTATTTAAGTGGGTACACAACACCTAAGGGAAATCACCCTGTAAGTATATCATTTGCATTGGATATCTAATTGATTGAATCAACTATTTGATGATAAAATTGCTATAATGAAATTATTTCAGTGAAATGTGTAGTTGAAATTTCTTCAAATTCATAGTTTTTCTTTTATTGATCAAAGTAAATATGATGCAAATTAAATAATTGAAATTTATGTTAATGGTGCTCGGTACCCCTTAATAATTTTCATAACATGAAGGACATTTTCTTTACCTGCAATTACACTGTTTTTACTGAACAATGTTGTGATGTTTTGGACAGTGTTATTTTCAATTTAAAAAAAACTTAGTATTGAAATTCAAAAGATATTTCAGAAATCACAATTTGCAAAAAAAAATGTAATATTAATTGTAATTTCACAAACAGAGATGCCTATAGTTTGGATCTGGAAATCTGCAATGGCTTTGAAAAAACATTTAGTAATGTTAGCTGAAGAGTCTAATATGTATGACGAATAAAATTGCTAATTGAAGAAGTTTAAATCAATTTTGGAGATACCAACAAAAAATTATCCAATGTTGTAATTGATGTTATGAGCAAGGAAATTATAAAGTTCAAGTTTTCACTTGAATTGACATTCTGTTAACAATACACTTTTTGTAGGAAAAAGCAAAAGTACATAAATATACAACAATCAAGCTTTTCTTGTATATTTCTAAAACAAAGGACTAAAGAAATTTAAAATTTAAATTTGGTTTATTTATTATGTTTCTGAACTGTAAATTTTCAAAATTTCAAGGAAAGTCATGTTAAGAATATGAAAATTCACAAAATGGGACAGGGAAAACAATCTCTGAAACCATGTATTGTGCAGTTGTTCCTTCAAGATGACTTTTTTTAAATAAAAAAGTATCACTTACAAACACAAAATACAGCTTCAACAATGTTTCAATCACTAACAATTCTAACAAGATCTACATCGTTATAATATCACTTTGGTAAATAAATAAACCATATGTAATAACATATTGCACATCATGCAATGCTGTTTTAAAAGAGCAACTGATGTCAAGGAAAATAAAATGAGTATACAGTAGAGAAAATAGCCAGCAATCTACTAAAACATACATAAATATCAAATTGTAGCAGAAACTTCTTCTACAAGGCACTTTTATTTATATGACATTATCTTAAAGAAGCGATTATTGTACCAAGCTACTGGAAAAGATGGGCTATAGAGTTTATTTTCATTAGTATTTTGATTCTATGAGCAAGTACAGTGAGTTTTGATACACTTTGTAATTGTCTCAAAACAAAGGCTCATGTGAGCCTGTTTAGCTCTACAGATCACACAACATCCCTGGGTTTAAAACGACCATTTCTATGAAATGAATTTCAATCTATGTATATGTTTAAGGCAATGGTGATGTTTAATTGATCATATGTTTTTACATCATAATATTATTTTGACAGTTACGTCACACACTTACGATCAATTTGAAACTTATGAATCTTTGTGAAATTCATTGAAGAAGTTATATTTGATTGTTGTAAGCTCAGCATCTTCTGTTTCCACCTTGTTTAATGGAAGGATACCATTCAGAAATGAAGCCATGGAAAAATTTGACTAAGTGGTTCCAGACAAGAATTTTTTTACTAAATTTGGCTGTTGTTGTCATTTTGCAAACAGGAATGCCAGGAAAAATTTTGAGGGGGACAATTCTACCATAGTTTTGTGCCAAATGGCCAAGCATTTAAAATGTTATGAGACCAACATATAGCAAAAGCTCACATGATCTTCTAGTGAAGGTAAGCACATTACACCTCCAAGATATATGCAGATAGGATGTAACCAAGGTAATACATGATTAAATATTTTAAATGTTTTTCTGTATCAAAGGACTTGTTCACACTGCAATTATAATCTGGACTGACTCAGGTAAATGTGGATCAAGTCGTATTGCATTCACACTGGGACTAATTTAATCTGGATTAAGTTAATCAGCATATAATTATTTCAGATGAAGTAAAACTGATTAAAACTCTAGTGTATACACAAGATGTGGATTAAATCTGACGTTATAATTTGTAATGTTACTTATCAGCTTCTGATTACTATGAATTCAGTTATAATCCAGATTAAGTAATGCCACAACTCCAACACTAATGTGAACATGAGCATCTTGTGTTCTGGCTTAAGTTGATCTGAATTGCTTTAATTCAGATTAAGTTCAGGCTAATGTGAATAGGTCTATAATCTATAATAATCATTATTGTCATGACAACCTTGCAATATGTTCAAGTTTCGTGATTAAAAAAACAAATAAATAGATAAAATCTTACATTACATATTATTGTTCATACATAAAAACTCCTTTAAACAAGATGTGTCAAGATTTTCCAATTGGTAAAAAACCCGTATGAAACATTAAGCAATAAAATTGTTCAAATACACAATGTACCGGTAAATCATTAACCAAATCGTAATGCCCAAATCATTAACACTTTTTCAATGCATTTCTATATAAAAAGGTCGAAATACGAAATCATTTATAACAGTACAAAAATACTTTTTATTTATGACTAGAAATGTAAGCCTTTGATAAGTTTTTTCACAAAATTCACAACAAAAATTGTAAAGGCCGGATAAAATAAAAATAAGAATCTCTGACCAGCATGCATTCATATTGAGGTAGCCTTATTGCCTATTTTATCATCAAATCAATAAAACGAAAACTAAAAAAAGCTGGAGGTCTGTGTGCATAAAAATTCTATTCCTAATTTCATATATTAGTATCAGTTCCTTGCTTTCTTTGCCATCTAACCTTTACTAATATTTGGACATATTTGAAAGGGAAGTGAAGGTGCTCATGTGATTAACATTGATTTTTGAAACTTTTTATTTTGACATTCACACTTTGATAATATATATATTTCATTTGACAGAGTTAACTGCTAGAGCAAAATAAGTCCAGACTGCATCTTTTGTAGTCAAAAAGTGGTCTTAGAATCTGATTGGATTATAGGTGGCCTAAAAGTTTCATGTTGAAATAATTGAATTTACAGAACAATTTCTTTGCATTATTTTTTTTAAATATTTGAAAACTGAATATATTCATTAAGCTTTTCTTGCATTTTCATATTTTTGTAACTATGGTTAATTTCCTTGTTTAGCATTTAAGCATTTCATTAAATAAATAGAAAATGTTTTACAGGTATTTCTAAAATATAAAGTAAAACCTCACTGAATCAAACTAAATAATTGAAAACTTAGATCACTTAGTCATAGGTAATTCAACATGTTAAAAACTAAAAACAGGTCTTACCCCAAAAAATTTACAGAGTTTGATTAAGACAGGTTGTACTGTACATGAATAATATTGAATGACTGTGCGGTCTTATTCCTTAACTCTGAACTACGAGTGAACTATTATTTTGGTATAGTAGCAAAACGTAGAGATTTTAGTTATGATAAGCATTTAACAAATGCCTGGATTTTTTAACAACAATATTTTGTGAAGTTGGTTGTTTAGATAAATTCAAGTGGCAGTTCTATTAATTATGCAAATGATTCTGCCAAAGTAAAAAAAACACCCGAAAATGGGAAACTGGAAGCCTTATTTTGTATAGAAAAAAGAAACAATATGAGTAAATTCTGCTTTAAAAAAGCATAATTCCATTAAAAAAAAATCATGCATGATTATGACTTCAAATAAACTGTCTTGAGACAGCCATCCAAAACATAACTCTAAACTGAAAACAGCAAGTTCAGCTACAAAAGTTTACTCTGAAGAGTCAATTTATATAAAAAGGTTAATATTTGTAATAATTTAATAAAATCAATGCCCACATGAAGCACTTAAGAATGTCAAAATGACAACCAATACAGACACTACAATTTTAAAGTTTAACGTAAACAAAATCGTATATCACTGTCTTTAAAAATTTTTCACACATGTGAGACACATAAATCTCTTAGATAATAGGGCGTGATATATCCTTCCACCTCATTTCTATTAGCAATACCTTGACTGAAAGAATAACAACCTATGTTAAGGCAAGACTAGGTGATCACACTCTGGGCTAAAATATATTGTCAACCTGGAGACAGGAGTATTTAAGCCCTCCAGGTGTCAGAAAGCCTTATTACAATCCCAAACACAGGCTAAAGATGATATTAATAACTGTATTTCTCGTATTAAGCGCCCAGGGTGCTAAAAAAATTTAAAACAGGGGCTCTTATTAGAGTTGGCAAATCCAGAATTTTATCAAATCCCAATGGAATTATTTTCTGTTTCCATAATTTAGAATAGCCTGAAATGAATTCTAATTTCCTTCCCCTACATTAAATTTGCCCTGATATATCAAATTGCTGGTTTTGCTAAGAATTTTCTATTCTTTGAACTTGTAAAGCTTAGTAATAGCGGGATTTTAAGTGGGCGCTTAAGAATTTGTAACTTAATTAAAGTGTGTCCTGTGCTTATACCAGCAAGGGTACTTAATACAAGGAGTATGGTATAACAGATATATATATATCCCTGGCAGTGAATAATTAGATATGTCTCCTCCAAGTACCAGTATCTTCTATGTCTTACATGTTACATTAGTGTGTCTTTAACATCACAATGATGAAATAAAATTTTTTGGCAGTGAGGCAATAATATTTTGTAATGTCCTACATTGAATTGTCATGATATATCTGATGATGAACTGTATATGCTATCACTAGGTGAGTCTGACAACGGTAATGTTACTGGTAACCTCAGGGTACTTAGTGGGTCAGATACATAACCTGAAAATATATGAAACATACCAAATCTGTAAAATTCATGAAACATGTCAAATCTGTAAAATACATGCAACAAATCAAATCTGTAAAATACATGCAACAAATCAAATCTGTAAAATACATGAAACATATCAAATCTGTAAAATACATGAAACATGTCAAATCTGTAAAATACATGAAACATATCAAATCTGTAAAATACATGAAACATATCAAATCTGTAAAAAACATGAAACATATCAAAGGACCAGGGGCGTTAACAGCCCTTTTTGGCCCCAAAAATGCCCAAAATTTAAATTCTGACTTTTCAACTTTCAG
>JAULBM010350511.1:0-12170 GCA_032357055.1 Geukensia granosissima | reverse complement strand
TGAATGATGTTATTCTTCACAAAGATTGAAGAGCCGCCAGCAGCTCTTTCATCCTCACTTACATAGGTAGAATAAAGCGAATAATTATTAAGATTTATTTTGTCATTTTTCTTTAAGTGTGTTTCCTGTAAACATAATGCAACAGGCAGGAAGGCTTGAACTAATAGTGATAGCTCAATTAAATTAGTTTTTAAACCCCGACAATTCCACTGAATTATGTGACTCATTTTGGAGGTGCTCGAATGGGGGATATTTTCCCGTGACGGCGCTCATCCGTGCCAGGAGAGCAACTCGTAAACCTCCCTCCGTCACGAGTTCTATCGGCCTGACGGCCTCTGTTAGGGTAATCACCCCAAACAGACTGGATCTGTTCATTTGTAGAAGTGTCCATCACTTCTTCATTGTCGGCATCGTCTGCCGACAGAACATCATATTGAT
Organism: Geukensia granosissima; assembly: GCA_032357055.1. Lineage (NCBI taxonomy): Eukaryota > Metazoa > Mollusca > Bivalvia > Mytilida > Mytilidae > Geukensia > Geukensia granosissima. The sequence goes on along the minus strand of JAULBM010350511.1, from coordinate 11,732 downwards.
TTTGATGTAAAAGTGACTTTTCAGCTTTTTTTAAACGATTAGAATTTTATGTAAGTAAGTTAATGTATGAAACAGATCTTTCTGTTTCTGTAGTATCCTTGATTTAAATTCCACTTGAATAGATGTGATATAAGTCATAGTCAGAGGGTTTATAAACCCTTGATTCAATGATTAAATAAGATATGTACTCACATAGTTGTGAATTAAAAACTAACCTAGTAAATAAATTAAACTCTTGATATAGTTAGATATATTATTATCTACGCAAACCAGTTAAAAAATGAGCCGATATTTAATGATCAAAGTTTCTGTACTGATTGTCCTTTTTATTACCATTTTTAGATCTTTTTAACTGCTGTTATTTAAATAAATTTCCGATCAGTAAATCCATATTCAATAAAATATGTAATTTCATCCTAGTGAATACAATTTACATATTGATTTCTTGTCTGTCATCATGTGTTTGATCTTCAAATATCCGTATTGGTAATCATTAAAAGAAAAAAATGAATCTTTATAAATTAAGAAAAAAAGATCGCAAGTGCAAATTACTATATAAAAGTGACCTCTGCCACTCAAGTATAGAACAGAGGCATACTAACCTGTTTCTAATCTTCGATTACCTGTGCTATGCAATATCTAAAAGAAAGAAAATGGATTATATACCAAAAAATATTATACGCATCTTACATCAGCCTAAAACACATTCAACAGCTACACTGTAACTGCGTGAAAAGCGCCTTTCTAAATTACCCTTCACCAGACACTCTAGGGGCCACAAAGGGAAGATCAGTCACACTTTAAAAATTGATAGTGACATTAATGGACAAAATGAAATACACAGTTCATTACAAAAGGAACACTCATAAGCCCAATATACAGAAGAAGGAATTTAAAAAAACTAACAATATAGGAAAATATTTGTGTTTCCAAATTATATTGCACTACCAGAAAATAAATTGTACAAACCGGAATAGGAAGCCAAATATTAAGTGTAAATACTAGATAATACAGGGATAAAAAAAAAACTCCTCCGAATTAAAGGGGTTAAGGATTTAGATAAATATCACTACTTTTAACGTGCTTTGAAATTACACAAGAAAACATATGTCTTCATTGATATTATTGATAAAAAAAGAGATATTTTAAGCCGAATGACAAAATAAAGAAATCAAGTAAAACCCTAAATGATTATTGGTTCTGGTAAAATATATTAACGGTAATGGAATTTCGGAATTCAATATAATAAAATTCCTTGATTCACATTTTTCATAATATTAATCTGCATCATTTTAATTCTTTATAAAAGGAAATATCGTCGCTTAAATATTTATAACGTTTCTTATGTTATTTATAAATATTTTCATATTATAGCGCCTAATTTTAGTAAAACATCAAGGTGTATCATTCTTGTGACATAATCCACACATAAACGTTAGGTAAATTACATACATTTCAGTATAATTGTTTCATAATAAGAAACTTTAAACGGTTTGATAGATCATCATTATGGTTGTGAATATGGAATGTTAAAAAATGACAACTACGAGAACTAATAATCTCTGCTACTGACTGTTCGCTTATAGACCCTAGAAAATGTACTCACATAGATGTAAAATAAAAACTTACCTGCTGAAGAAATAAAACTTTGTGATATAGATAGATAAACCATTTACTAAACTAACCAGTAGACATTTGGTATAGACATTTCATTATCTCTGTTTTTCCACATTAGTCATACTTAAAAATAACTTTTATCATTATTTACCTGTTGTTAGTTCAATGCATGTTCGGTTGAGTGCATTTGAAAGAGTACTTCATAGACATGTATAGTATACTGTTGTATGGGTTGATATATATATTTTTTCCAAATCAGATATGTAATGTCAGCTTAGTGACGCATGGAATTTACAAACATATCTGCGTCCCTTATAAAGCATTATCGCTAAATAATCAAGCAATAAACTTTTTAAAGAAAAGGAATGAGTCGACAAATATATATGTATGTATACAAATGCAAATACAAGAGACCTTCCGCACTCAAGTGAAAAACAGAAAACAAAATTCCTCTGTTTAAAATATAGGAATACTTTGAGTAATACAATTTAGCACTTCTAATAATACTGTATATGTTTTGCCAGAAACAATTAAGTAGTTAAGAGAATAAAAACTGTGATCTTAACAAACTAACATACAGTACTGAAATCTAAACAAACCGGAATATGAAGTTTTATCTAGTCATAGAACAACTACTACGATGATATAGTGATAAAAATCTCCCCCGGAATGAAGGGATTTAGAAATAAAATAATTACTATTTCTTTTTTCTTAGCAATTTGTATTTTAAGCACATGTTAGACAAGCTTAACAACTGAGTTGATGAATACATTTGGCGACTTGCATAATGCTGACACAACGAAAAAAATACGGGGGGACCCAGGTGGTCAGGAAGGGTAAGCAGTTCCTGCCTCTCTAAAGACACCCGCTCCACTGTCCATTTTCCAATCCGGTTTTAGTAATTTCAGGCTTAAGTGGAGGTTTCATGGGATTACAACCTCCAGGCTGAGAAAGTAAAAAGCCTGTTATTCCTTTAAGTAAAAAAGGGTCGGTTTTCATCTGTGACAAGGATATCCGATACCGGCCTCACAAACATGTAATATTTCCTAATTGATATCTTTTTTAGTTTGGTGGACGAGTTTTTATTTCGACAAATCGGCAGGGCACATTTGACTGTTTCAAATAACTTGATTTTCATCTTGAAATAAACAATTAAATTCACACGAAACTATATGACAAACGTGTTGACTTCCAACTTTCCAATAGTCAACTTCCCGTTCATTAGCAGTTCCATTCCCGCTGCCCCTGTGTATGACGAATACATCTCCCATATCATACGTGTTTCGAAAGCATGTGTCCCATGCAGCGATTTTATGGACAGAGCTTGGTCGTTGACACAAAAACTGCTCAGATAGGGATACGGTGATCTTCGATTGACGTCATCAATTTAGAAATTTTACGGTGGACACTACAATCGGTATGTATGAAATATTCGTTTCACAGATGAAGACGGATATATTCTTGTGAAGTTGCGGAGCAAATCAAGAACAGGTTGTTCGCTTTCTCGGTATGGGTGTTTTGATCTGATAAAAACCTTCCAGTTAACCCTGAAATGACTCGTACCGGATTGGAAAATGTACAATGCGGCGGTTGTAGCAGAAACGGCTTATCCTTCCAGATCACCTGACCCCCCGATGGCGGTCTGGGTATAGAAAAAGGACGTTCGTTTTCTCTGCCTGCAGGTTGAAACTGCTAATGTAACGTTCGTTAGTTCGAGCAAGATGTATTAATACTCAAACTCCTCACCGCAAAGGTTTGCCGAGGAAATGATAGACACTAGGTTTCTCCGTCCTGAAGGCGCTAGTCCCATAATAAAGGCGTCCCTTGTAGGATTGTAGGGGATGTGTAAATACACAGTCCATCTAGAGGGAGACGTTAAAGACGCCCTCGTTTAGGATATGACAGGTCATTTTGAGTGGTCAGTAGGCGGTCGGTTTCAAAGTAATGTTTCCGCCCGATCTAATCTGCAGTTTTTTTCAGTGGCAGTCTACATATTGATTTATCATTTATTAACTTGTTACCGTCCTGAATATGCATGAAATATTTGGCACTCGACATTAAGCAGCAATCAAGCAATCAATAAATCCAGACCACCTGAGGTCACCCCCGAATTTATTTAGATCGCTTTGTTCATAGTTTGTGTGTTTAGTTTTATATGTATATGCCATGTTCCGTCTTGTTCGTGTTCTCGAGATTGCCTTGGCTGTCGACTTTCACCTTCGGTTTTCTTTCACTTTCTCAACAAGTACATAATATTTACTGTAAGATTATCAAATTTCATAATATTTATTAGTGCACACAACATCACGCAGATCTTTTAATTAGACATTCGTAATTGGTAGAAATTTAGTTGTGCAAAATAAGGCTGTGAGGTTTTTGTGCGATCTTCTTCAAAATCGGCAAAACTATATCCAATTTTGTTTCAAATTGAGTAATTTCCTAGTATTATCTCAATTAGAGTAATTATATGTTATGTGACAGCTGTAGATTCAATTGAGTAAAAACAGATTTGATTTTCTTTTAATTGCCATTTTTCAACATGAACGATATAAAAAATGGATAAGGGCTACTTTTCATTTTTCAGCAAAATTATCGTGACAGTTAAAAAACATGTGGCACATCAGAGCATTAACGTGACTTTTAGGCAAGAAAACGCGATAATTATGACATATTATTAGAATTATCAGAATAATTATATTAATACGGTGCGCCTCAAAACATTTTTGCATGTTTTCTAATTCTAATTTTATTACTTAATAATTACGCAGCGTTGACAATGTTTACTCCCAGTCTCGCGCTAGCTCGTGCAAACAGTCACATCCAGCAAAAAATGGCTAATTTTACAATGTAATATCCCCGTAGAGAATTTAAAACCCGGCGCAGCTTTAAATGCATCGCGATTTCTAAAAAGTATTATTGCAACTTGCTTGCACTTTTTTGAATCTATAAAATAAACAATATTTCTCACGAATAAGGCAGATAGTTGTTCTTTTATGACCATTTTTCCCGTTTCAACAAATCCTGACATAGAGTATAAACGATTGGGATTTCCATTTGCACTAATTGTGCTTTTCATCGTGTTGTTCTATCTATATTTCCATTCATTTAAAGAAAATTGTCACGAGCTCTCATTCAGGTAAATTCTTCGTCCTACCCTTTACTTTGAAATGACTACTATCGAACTAGAAAATTCTGAGGCAAGAACTGCTTTCCAACTGCAAGTTCGTTTTTCTTTTTTTAAGTTTTTTTGTTGTTTTTGCTTACTGCAAATTTATGGTCTAAAACAGTATATTTTAAATTAATTCTATCGAAAATATTGTTTTAAAAGTATAAAATGTCTGTATTCCTATACCAATAATATTTTTGTTATGTTTTTAGAGTAGGGACTTAATGCATACTGTATTTTTGGGGTTCAGAATTGATAAACACTGTATAAATTTTCTGTTAAACAATTTGTGAAACATTCATGTCCAACGCGTTTTCCCATAGCTTTATGGAATACCCTTGGACTTCTGGTCTAAAATGGTAACTAAGGCTTTTTTGTCTATATATAATGACAAATGTACGCTTCGTATTACATCAAAGTAAATCAATCGTATAACATAGTCTTCGAACAACCTTAAATTGATGCATTTTTAAACATCATCTAGAGTTACACAGTAAGATCCACAATGTTGTTCAAACGACTTTCATTTTGAATCTAGAGTAATAGAATAGCGATTTGGTCACATGTTGTGACTGTTATTTTAAAATCTTTAGAAAGCGATGATGAAATAATTGATAGGAAAAGAAAAACGTTAAAAAACAACACTTACCTATTGATAGAAAACAATGGTTTTTATAGTCAGATAGATCATATACTAGACTAGCCAGTTAAAGGCTTACATCAATATTTCATTACCTGTGTTTCTATTTAAAATCATGCACTTCTGCGTAAATATTTATCTTTAATTACTTAACTACATATTCGGTTCAGTAAATTTAAAAGGCCTTTCTAGAAGACGTATATATGTTTTTAACAAACGTTTAAAGTTCTTTCAATCAAATGAGTATTAACACATACTTACTTGACAAATGATTTAGGTCAGCCAATTGATTGAACGATTATTTGAATGGAGTACATTGTCTGGTTTTTTTATATCATTTCAAATCAAATGCGATATTACAGCCTATTGACGCGAGGAAGTTACAGTTTACAGATTTTTTTTGTCTTAAATAAGGCCAGAATATTGCACCTTAAAAATATTAATAATAAATCAAACAATAAACATTTTACGAAAAGTTTTAACTTTTTTCAAATTCATTGAATAGATATGCAATTGAGCATTGAAACAATTGTAATATATATTTAAATGCAGATTTTTTTCATATTATAAAACAAATTCTTTCATATTCTTCACGTCTTTTTAGAATACTATAGCTATCACCAGCTGCATTAGAATAAAAAAAAGGATAAAAAGAAGATCAAAACCCTAATAAGAAATAAGTAGTCATATTGAAACTAAACAGAAAACGAAAAACCTGGATTCATTATTCCAACCTGTCTTTCAACGTCGACGCCGATGCCGACGACGACGAAAACGCCAACGACGCTGACGATGACAACAGCGCCAAACCATAAAAAGACTTTTATCTTTTTTACTTTATAATTGTAACGTAATATCAATAACTGTCTTGGATTTCTTTTATGACAAACAAGAGAACACTTCAAGCCCCTTAAATTATTTGAACAAGATCAATATATATATATATATTATATAAATATGAAATAAATACCAAAATGACAGAAAATTATTCCTTATTTAGATTTTCAGGAAATTCATTATGAGTTTACGTGGTTAAATTTTTTTATCAATCATGTTAGGCACAACATTGGAACTCAAAATTATGATGTCATTTGCTAAAAAAATAAAGTTCAAGACATTCCAAAAATAATATTAAAATAAACAAAATCGACTACCGTTTTTTTTTCTAAATCATGTTTGTACTTATGTTATTTCAAATAAGTGTTAAGTTAAGAGCAATCCTAACAAAAAATATAATAGACAACATCTTACCTAGCAGCACTTAATCATAAGAACATATAGACTTTGTATCACTACATTTTTTCATCGACACGTAATAAGTACTAACAAAAATACATAATCTGCTAGTTAAAGTAATTAGAGTTATTGATTTTTATAATTGTATAATGAAACAGATCCCACGCCACATTTCCGAATTGACATCTTTATTATTCAAATATACAGTGTCACCTGGATATGTCCCCATTTGCACTAAATTAGAATTGTTATTATGATCTTAGTTGCTAATTATTAAATAGAGGAGAAAGCAAAATTAGGTATGCGTTTAGTAAATGCGCATTTATATGTCTTCATATAAGATATGTTAATAATATATGTATTTCTGTATATTTCGATGGTTTTATCCCAATCTCGTCAGTTGCCGAGCTCAACCTAAGATTTTAAAATAACAGTTATGCAATTTAGGTAAATTTAAAGTGTTATTTGAAGACAATATATACAGGTGAAACTGTAATCAATATCTATAGAAGATATATTTTTTAATTTTAATTTTGATTTTAACAAAGAAAACAATTAAATTTTGTATTTAAGTCTTAACGACAGCAATCGTAACATAATCAGAAGTATTTTTGCCTTTCGTATATGCTTATAACGGAGGTCTTTTAAAAAGTGTGTTTGCTTTGTTGTCATTTTTAATAAACGACCAGTGCTTTTTTAAGAGCTTACATATACCTCGAACATTCTCTAACATTTTAGGATATCTTCAGCAAAAATCAATATCCTACAATGTTATAGAATCTTTTTTTTAATTATCGTGCGTAATCCAACTGTCTTTAAACGTCAACGCCGATGGCGACGACGAAGAAAATGACAACGACGTTAACGACAAATGATAAAAGAGACTTTTTTCGAGTTGTTTAAAAATATTTTACAATAATAAAGTAATTTCAATAAAAGTTTTTGGAGAAACAAAAGAACCTCAAGTGCATTTAGTTATTTGAACAATTAATAAATTGACCAGAAAAAAAAAACAAGGAACTTACCACTTTACATGAATATCACTATGGAATTAAATTAAAAAATAACTGAATATAAACGAAAACTTTAGATCATTAGTCATCATTGTGAAAGTGGAAATGTTTTATTATTTCCTTAAATGAAATGATTTGCTGTTACTAATGGTACACAAATATATATAACGAAATTTATACCTGAAAAGCTAATAATTCCTTATTTAGAATTTAAGAAAATCCATTTTCAGTATACATGATTAATTTTTTCATCAATCATATTGGCCACAACATTGGAACTCAAAATTATCATAACATTTGTAAAAAAAAATAAAAGCCCAGATATTCCAAAAATACATACTAAGGTTCCAAAATGAACAAAATTGAATACAACTCTTTCTTAATCGTGTTTTTAATTATGTTATTTCAAATAGATGTGATGTTTAGAGTAACCCTAACAAAAAAAAAGCAAAAACAAAAACAAAATAGACCACTTTATACCTAGCAGGATTTATTCGATAAACTAAATCATTAGAACATACAGCCTTTTTATCACTACAATTGCTCATCGAGACGTAATAAGAACTGACATAAATAAAGTGAATAACGAAAGTTGTTTGTTAATATCCAATAGTAATTCCTCTTCATATTGATGTTGATTTTTCAACTTCTATATATTTCAAGAATATGATCCGATGTATCAGAGCTCACTGAATGCACCGCTGTTTAAGCTAATTTTAATGGATAAGGATCCCACCACCACTCATGGCCCATGTTAAAAATACAAAATTACCAATGTTAAATATATATGGAAAATTGAGGTTTGGTATATGTACATTTCATGGAGTAACCTCTCATTAATAGCATTAGAACCGACACATAGGAAGTAAAATATTCAAATATAGCAAAAGGAGCACTCAAATCCAAACAAATCGAACTGGGAATCCAAATTCGATTAAGTGGAATATTTTTTTAGGGTTTTCCGTATTTTCAGAGATTATGAATTTTAACAAATACATCAAAGGACAAGGGTCGTTAAGGAGGTGGTCTTTAGATATGTTTCAGGTTATTAATATAAACATAGCTCGGAACTGGATGATTCCAAATCATATTTTGTCTGCAATTTACCGTCATAAAGTCCCAAGCAGTAATAGATCAAATATAACAAATATAATTGTATAATCTTTAAAGTTCATGTGTATCTTGAACATTTTAAACTTAACTGACAAAGTTTTTGTTCCAGACTATTCATGCTAATGGAACTGATGTTAAATAAACATCTTTAATATTCCATTTAACTTAGCCCAGAGAGTCAAATAAAACCTTCCATAATTTCAGGAATATAGAATTTAAATAAACACATCAAAAAGTCAAATTAAATTGAAACTAATCAGTCGAATCTGTGGGTTTTATACTTGAAACGTGCCTCAGGTTTTGTAATCATTGATTTTGAACAACTTTACGTATTTCTTAAAAATTGTCCTTGAAGTTTCTTGTACCAAATATGCCACAATCTGAGAGGTAAGATGCTTTGCATGCGTAGCATGACACAACCCCAGCAGGTTGAATTAAGAAATTTGACACTCTACACTTTTAGTGCAGACAAAGTTCTTTGATGGACGCAGTTATATGATTGACAAAGTGGTGTGCTCGCTACAGTAATGAGCTAGACAAAGTTATATGACTGGATAAGTGATCATTTGAAACCCTTTATCTCCAAACTCAAGGAAGTGGTGTTGCTATTTTCATAAGAAATCATTCCAAAAAACAGTAAAATCGGATGAAAAATATATACTAGTCAAAAAAAGAAACGTTACACTGATTTCATGTTGAATAATCTATCAGATAACACACTTATTTGATCAGAATTATTAAATATTACTAGACTTAACTTCAACAAAGATAAAAATGTTAACAAAACAGATTAAATATCGATTGTGTCCGTGCACGAGCAGAGGAACGTAAAAGAGTAGAAAAACGAGAGTCCTGGAATCAATATCGTGTATGTCCACCTCTTGCATTAATGACTGCTTGACATCTCCGGCGCATAGAGCGAATAAGGTTTACAATCAATCAAGGTTGAAATCGTCCCTTCTAAATTTCAACGGTCGTCATCATGAATTGGTGAGTCCATATGATATCAGTATATCTCTAGTTAACTATTTAAGAGACCTGTTACCAGGTAATGGAACTTCTCGGATTGACGTTAACCATTATTAGAGTTAAAGGATTCCACGATTGGAGTTGCGCGCAAGACAGTGGATGCTTACCCTTCCGGAGCATATAATCCCATTCTTTAATTGTACACACCGCCTCTGTGACGTATTGGTTAGCGCGCTCGCCTCGGGTACGGAGTTCGTTGAGTTCGATCCCCAACCAGGTCAAACCAAAGACATGAAAATTGATATTTGCTGCTTCTCCGCTAAGCACGCAGCATTTAAAGTAAGAACAAAGATTAGTCGGCCCAGAGGCAGAATAATGTGTCTGGGTAAAGTGGCACGTCTCGATGAGAACTGTTGATTGCGTGAGCTTGCACGTTAAAAATCTGGCTCAGCGTGTCGGTCTAGAACAAAGCAGGGTTCATCCATCATCACTCATATTTAATATGCTCTCGTCCTGAATATGCGTGAAATACTTGCCACTGGACGTTAAGCACTATTCGATCAATAAATTTTTAATGTACGAGGACTTCATAGATTCCAATTATTTGTTTCTTTTGTTTTCGTTTTATCTTTGTTTCAAATTTGTCATATCTCTTTGAACTTTGCACTTTTGATCTCACAAACGGGTATTCTACACTGGACTTATCAGAAACTGCTGACTGTTTGGGGTCACAGTGAACGTTGTAAAGCGAATTCAAGCCGCAATTCCGAAAAACACTTGTTGTATTAAGTGTATGCTTTTCTTTCAGAACTTTATGTAACTTTTACGAGTGCTTGCTTGAACTGTCATTAGATCCATTGGCCGGACTATATTTCTTATTGATTTTGTTTCATTAGAGTCTTTCCTATCTGTCCAAATTTTTGCACCAAATCGTTGTAGCAATTCTAAAATTAATTGATTTAATAAGATTCGGGTTATTGCACGAATATTAGTGAATATTGTCCCGATCAGAATGTTATATTGCACAAGCTTGCGTGTGATAACCCTTTTATTGTATGGCAAAAGCGTTAAAATGCTTAAAACATAATTTTTTTACATCAATGACGTCGCTTTTCAGAACAATATTGCACTGCGTGCAATATCGTGGAATATTACAAGCTATCGTTTGGTTGCGTTCTACGGAAATATAACGTTGCTATACATTTTTCTTATATCAAAATACCAAGTTGTGTAAAGCCAGAGAGCTAGTTGCCAACTATTTTTAAAAAATAAAATAACATATTTTTTTTTATTTATTGAACTATTATGGTTAATCAATATATCAATATTATTCATAAAAAGTTTCCTTTGAGAGGCGTAAGCGTTTCAATGAATAAGAAATCGATTTTCGTTTTCTTTTTGGCAATTTTTACAAGGCCGGTGGTTCTCTCTATATATTGCTGCTTCCTCCTCTAGTAAAACAAATAGCCGCGATCTGACTTAAATATTGTTGAAACAGGCGTTCAACCATAATAATAAACAAACAAACATCAAAAGAATAAATAAATTCCTGATCCTACCTATCCTCGTTAAGATTGTCTCTTTCTTAGCGGTTTTTCATTTAGTTGATCCCAATCCAGCGGCCAGTCCCTAGCAATCTTTTATTGACTGTCTTTCACGAATACCTTAAGAGTATAAAATAAAATTTAAAATCGTTGTAAGTGTGTTTCAAACAGTATATGCTTAGGATATTGGTTAACTCGTATTTTCAAACCACTGGCTCGATGCAACTGCAGGAGGATATACACGGGTCAAATTGTTTGGCTTGTCTAACATGAAATTAATCACATCTTTGAAAACAGAATAATCGTAACAGAAATATGAGACATCACCTTTAAAAGCAAAAACCGTCGCTAGTTTGACCTAACTGAAACATTAGTTAAAAGGATGTTTAAAATACTCGTTAATGGTAAGGCTACGCAAAGAATTAATGGTTTTG
>JAULBM010350500.1:0-12171 GCA_032357055.1 Geukensia granosissima | reverse complement strand
ATATCAAATCAATCCAACATACACAAGCGGAGAAATCTTTGACGAAAATTGACGGACGTACGTACGTACGTACGTACGTACAGGGGTAAAACTTAATGCCCCCGACGCCTAAAGGCGGGGGCATAAAAACTTGGTTTTGTCTAACTTTTAGCCATATTGGCACTGAAAAGGGGGTTAATTCTATATTACATATTCATGTAACATAGCAAGTTTCAATACATTACACTCTTAATTCTCTAATATAAAGTTACTGTTACAGATTCAGTTCTATTGATATGTTACAGTTATTAGTAATATAGTATTTAAATTACATTTTTCTGTTATATAACATATTTCTGTAACATTTCATTTAAATTTATATTATTGATTATGATAATTGCCTGGACTGCTGAAGGAATAAGGTAGAAAAAATTTGAAATAAGATGCTGCATAAGTAGACTCCGCCTAATAGAATAAAATATCCATATAGCCCATATCATATGCATATAAGATGGTCAGGTATATGATTACATGGAGTCCACTGTACAATAAACCTGATAATAAGAACTGTGACTACTAGAGATGAAAAATCCTTCTTTCAATTCACTGCTTTACTGTTAACAGGAGAATTTTATTTCATCTCTGTTTAGTTTTAATCATTAGTGAAGGTAGTTTTAACCACATGCTTAAAATTACTCATTTCTAAGAACAAAACATGTAAATGCAATACATTAATATTTCTAGGTATATATAATATTAGAAAGAGTAAGATAATGAATACAACAATTTGACTTTTACCACACAACTAAAGTACCTTTTCACATAACTGTGTCTCGTTATTTTCCCCATTCTTTTCTGACAAGTAAATGTAGAATGTGAAAAAGAAATTAAAAGTGGATTCTCGATATCTTTAAGGCAAAAAGATAGTAAAGCTCTAAAAGATTGGGATCATATGGATTTTGGAATTTTCTGAGAAAAATTTTTAGTTCTTACAGGTTGCTAAAAAAACCATACTTTAGATAGACCTCATACAATTAATATTATTTGATTTACTTGAATTGGAAAACTAAAATGTTTAAACTCCTCACTTATTTGTATTTTTAAAACAGAAAATTGTGATAGTGTGAAAATCACAAAATTATGTTTTTCACAAAAATTTACAGAAATTTCATAATATAGAAAAAGTTGCCTTGGTGCTCTGGTATCAAATTTGATGGTTTCCACTGTTTCATGTTTTTTGTTCAAAACCACACTGAAATTGAAAGACATAGTTATGTAAATGATTCATTACCAGTACTTTTGATGAAAATGAGAATTTCTATGCAAATTTATTATATGAACAGTGACACTTTTGAAAATCTGTTCTTGAAACTGAAAAGCTGATACAGATACAGATACAGATACATAGACTTGTTTGAATAGGAATCAACAGCCAAATTTTTTATTATTTGGGGGAAAGAAAGCTGATGACCATGATGGTGGTCACTCAAGGTTCTTTTTCTCTCAACATATACTAGTATAGTCTAGCCATGAACAGCTTTTACATAAGCTCTCACATTGTAACTGTGAAGTATGTTTTTTATTATACAAATAAGAGCGATGGTTTGAATTCTAATGTGTTTTACCACTAAAAGAACAGCTTAGAGCTTAACTCTATTATCATACCGTTAATGTAAAAGTCAAAATGTTGCAAATAAAACAAGAAAGAGTACAGATCAATTCAGCTGGGAAAGAAGTCAAGTTATCATGTTCTATTAGAATACAGTAACAAGATACAGAAAAGATCAATTCAGCTGGAAAAGAGGTCTAGTTACTATAACTTATTAGATTAAAGCAACATTTACTCCTTGGTGAATCTGACTTTTTTTCATCATACAAAAAATAACAGTCATTTTATATGGTAAAGTAGCTTTGTTCACATAAAGATATAGTGTGATACTTTAACAGATCATAATTTTTCATTTAAAAAACCAGAATTTGTTGGGCAGACACTTTGAGAAAATAGCTCATTGCAGCATTAAGGATTCAATTCACCAAGAAGTAAATGCTTCATTTCCAACCAAACATCTAAAACAAGAAAACAGAAAAAAAAACATCAGTCGAAATAACAGTATAAGCATTCAACATCTGATAAATAAAATATAAAACAAAAACAAATTAAAGGGAAATAACTCCATCACCTGGTCATGGTAAGGGGAATAGGTTATCACACAACAAAATAAAACACTATTTTCACAAATAATTACCAAGTATGGCCTGAAGATCCAGCTCTCGTTCAGCTTCTGTTAGTACGATAAAGTTAAACTACAACTTGTGCCTATCAATTCAGAGTCTATTGTTATTTTTGATAAAGTTCTGTATGGTCTCAAAACTAATGGTTATGAATGCAACATTTCTATGTATTGATGTAAAATTTCATGAATTTAAACAAATTTTCAATTTGTAATAACAAAAATTGAATGGATTTTTTTCTTTCACATGGTAATACAGAAAACGAAACCTAAAATGTAAACTGAAATATTGTTTCTTTGTTTTGATTGGGGTTTTGTGCCATTTTTCACATTATTTCAGTCATACTGCAGTGGTCATTTTTACTGTCAATGGAAGCCATAGTTCCCAGAGAGAACCACCAACCTTGGGCAGGTAACTGACTCCTTGTGTTAAAACCATTCAGAACTTTACCAATTTGTACCCAGATAGTAGAAATCTAGTTCTAGTTTGCTATGTGAATATTTCTGTCCATCATTATCTAACAACAACACCAATCATCTTTACTAACTTTGTTTTGACATAAAATTATTACATAATGGTTTACACCTGCAAGTAACTCCTGCTTGGTGTCACAACTGCACAAAATTTTTTTTGTTTTGTGGCTTCCTTTGTTAGGGAAAATCCATGCACTACAAATACCTCTAAAACATGCATTAACAAATAGATTTTTCCCACAAAATCTCACGTCACAAAGCAAAAAGACCTGCTAGTGCAGTTGCGACACAAAAGGGGGTCATCAGTGTGCATAATCTATAATAATAATTTATATACATGTACTTTCACCTATTCTTTCACCTAAACTGCAACATATGACAGTTCAAAATTTTAATCATATCATTTTGAAACATCTGCTTATTCCTGGAGGAAACAAGATCAGTTTTTAGCTAAAAATAAAGCCTATGCTAAATTTATTATACATTTTGTATAAAGTGAGGTTGAATGTTGGAAAGGATAAAAATTTCATCCTGGGCATAAACAATAGGACAAATCTAGGTGTATATGTGTCACTTTTGTTCAAAACATAGTGGAGGGGGTCTCATATACAATTGCTTAAAAGTAGAAAGCTGACTACAGAGTTTGCATAAAATGACCAAAAAAAAGACATTTTTTTTTCATCCAAGATGGTTAAAATTATAACAGTTATCACAACACTCTAGGTAGTGTACATTAAAGCATTTGATGTCAGCTTCGTGAAATTTTAAGGAAGTAATATATCTATATGTTACAAAAGGCTCATTCTAAACATTGTATATAATATCTGCACACATTTATTTATATATGGGTTGACAATTGCATGTGATGCTACACAACAACTACATGCAGAAACTATAAATAGCCTGGCAAATATAAATATGATCCTTGAATAGAAAAGGGGACCTGAAACAGAGCTTTCATTTGGTTCTACAAAGGGTATCCATTTCTGGAACAAATGTTTCAGAAAATTATCTGTAATACCAAAAAAGTTTAAAATCAATATTTGAACTTTGTTACAAGCATATATTTTTTACCCTTTAAAATTTAGTGTGCATTACACATGGTTAAAAAATTAAATGAATCGTATACTTATTTAAAAATTATTAGATTTTTAGACATTAATGAGGTTTTGACAGCCATATTTATAGTTTCTGAAATTCTGAAACCCCCATTCAAAGACTCAATTGCACAATGCACTTTCTCCCTGGTGACAACACTATGAAAAGCATCTACTAAATATAGAATAGCATCCATGCTGTGCATGCATTAGCCTTACCTGGTGGTGGTGTTTGGGCATATCGCACAGCATCATTTTGCATTGTATACCAGTTTGAGGATAATTCTGGTTCTATGTAATTGATAGGTCAAATTCTTCATGTTAAAACATGATTTATAATTTCATACAACAAACAACCTACATTGTTTTTTTAACTTTTGCCAAACAAGGTTTTTTTCTAAAACATTATCAAAGAGAATAGTTAGGGCAAACATTGTAAATTTACCAGTGAACATTTTTTTAAATTTAACCTCTTGAAAAAAAGTTGTTATCAGAATTTATGCTGCCACAGGAAAAAACTTTTTAAAAAAATGACAGTTCATAAATAAGCAAAAAAAAAAAGATCAGGTCTGACTGAAGCCTTTGTTTTAAAATTATATATATAGACAATCTTATGAAAAAACATTTTTTAGTAAAATATTCAAAGTGGACTTGCTTAAAAGCAAAGCTTTATACATGAAATGGCTCTTTATGATTAATGTCTATTTCCTTTAAATAATACCACTTCTAAAAAAAACATGATGTAATCTAACTCAAGAAAAAAGTGTAAAATGAACTTTACAAAACTGAGACCTTCACCAGTATATGAAAATTGTATTGAATAACCCTTAGCAACCAAATAAATAAATAAGAAAGCATATATGCAAATAAAACATGAATTACCTTTTGTACTGAGAACACTATCTGGGATGTGCTTAGCTAATTTATATTCTCTCTCCTCCCAGAATTTACTGATTTGGTTTATTTTGAGTTCAAGGTCATATTCTGCTATAGCTCCCAGATATATGGAATGTATTAGTTGAGCATTTTCTTCAAGGTCATAGGTCAGAAGGTCAGAGACTGTGAACTGTTTATCTGAATCAAATGTCTCATTCATGCCAACAAATATGGCCTTCCAGTGTCTTTCCTTAAAAAGATAATAAAATATTTAAAATAAAGTCAAATTTTTATCAAATTTTATCAGCCTATTATATACATACATAAAAATTGATAAAAGTAAGTAAGTTTGTGGGGAATATAGAAATGCCTTTCCTATCCACCCAAAACCTATTTACTGGAATAGCCTTAACATATAATCAATGTTTACATTCTAGACAACAAGCTTAAAAGGGAAGAAGTTGTTGTTGTCAATTTTTCATGTTTTTAATCTCCCACTGAATTATTTTTCCTAAATGCAACAGTGTTTTGTTATAAATTACTAATCTAGAAACTGTAATCTTATATATTAACTTAATCATAAATTTACTGCTATCCAAAAGAAAACTGGAATTTATAAGATTTAACATATAATCATTTCTACAAATTCTATATATTGTGTATGTATAAAAATATTACATGTATTACATGTTGGCTTCTTACATGGTGTGTTATTACTCGCCAAGTTTTCATTATTTATATATGTCATATTGATCATGATGAAAATATGTGAACTGCTATGACATTTCCAGGCTTTTGGAGGTGGAACATCATGATGAGAAAAGACATTGGAAGTTGTGTAACAAAATTGTGCACTTGCATATCAATTATCAATCAGAGTAATTCTTGCTTATTTTTGTAAAGAAAACATGCAAGATAGTTGTTATTCTGTTGTTAAATGACAGTATTTTATAATTTTATGCTTAAATCAAAGACATGTATCTGTAATTAATCATTATTGTCAACGAAAATATAAATAAAACAACATTAATGTAGCAGTTTATGTAGATGCAATAAAGACTTTCATCTTCTTCTATTTCAAAACTACATGTATCATTGTGTAAAGTAAAGAAATTTCATTCATTTTAAATTTAAAAAAATTGTGACACAATTGAATATTACCTTAAGAGCATCATTTGCTAGTTTATGTAGAATGGGCAAGTCTTTTTTGAATTCACTAAGGGAGGTAAACCAGTGACTGAGTAACTTTTCCCCCTCCGGCAGAGAAGACTTCTTGTCAAGGTAGGGTTTCAGCTGAGCTGCTGCCGCCTGCCATTCTATAACCTTTTCTAAAGCCTTCTTTATATTCATCTAAAATACATTACATAACTTATGTTATTGTATAGCAACGATATATCCCCCGCAGAATGTAACCAAACGTTAGCGTGCAATATTCCATGTATTGCACACAGTGCAATATTGCTCTGAAAAAGCGACGTCATTAATGGTGAAAATTGATGTTTTTAGCAATTTAGTGGTTTTGATATACAATAAAAGTGTTATTGCACGAATATTGATGAATATTATCCCTCATAGAATATTAATTGCACTTGCAAGCTCGTGCAATATAATATTCTACTCGGGACAATATTAAACAAAATTCGTGCTATAACCCTATAATACCGTGATTATTCATTACATGCCAAGAAATAATGCATTATTTTATAAATATTTGTTGAATGTGTTTGACAGAGAGCAAAACAATGACGTTTTGATAATCAGACTATATTTTATTTCATTGTATAGAAACATTATATTCCTCGTAAAACGTAACCAAAAGTTAGCTTACCATATTCCATGATATTGCAATCAGTGCAATATTGCTATGTAAAAGACGTCACTGATTTTGAAAATTGATGTTTTTAGTATTTTACCAATTTTCCTATACAATAGAAGGGTTATTGCATGAATATTGATGTACTTAATCCCTCTTATAATATTACTGTACTCGCATTCTTCTTGGAACAAAGTTCACCAATATATGTCCAATAGCCCTATAATATTAATTATTTCTAATGATTCAAAAGGACTAGAGTAATGTGAGTATTAGTCTTGGCCTGTCCAGACTGTATTCTCATACATCTGTTATACTCCAAATGAGAATATTGATTCCGTGTTAATGCGAAGCTAGCCACAAAATTTGAAAGCAAGGTTATGGGTTAGAGATATATATATTCCTGCCATAGGTAGAATTCTAAACACAAGAAAAGCCCTTTTAAAAAACTTAAAAAATCCTCAACAAAAACAACCATGACAACACCATCTAAATCCTATCTTTAATTAAGTCCTCTGTAATATGGAAACCTGTCCTAATTAAACATGCACCACCATATAAACAGCCTAATCATCTGAAACATTTACAATACACCGCATGAAAAAGTGGCCACAGATTTTTTAAAAATTTGTTTTACATTTTATATTTTACCAAACTATCTATTAATTAATTTCCAAGCAATCAAAACATTCTACTTGTAAATAAATATTTATCAACTTAACTAGTTAAACCCAACCACATGTCTCATGTGCCTGTCCCAAGTCAGGAATTACGGTCATAGGTTTGTCTTTATGTTTAATTTTTGTTAAATGTACATTTTTGATAATGTTCAGCTAAGAGCAGTATTATTTTATGTATGCACGATTTTTTTATTTTGGGGCAATTTAGAGCTTTTTAAAAGGAGTGTACTCCACCCTTGTTGAAGGCCTTATGGAGACCTCTACATTTGTAAATTCCCTCTGTTGTTTTTATGGTGGGAGTGCAGTCTCTCGGACATTTACCCCATATCTTTACATTTTCATACCTTCTTAAAGAGCATTTGTTTCCAGTCTTTGATAGCATCTCTAGAGACCTCCACATATTTCCAAAGTTCTTGTAGAACATCTATGTTGACGGTTATTTCATTTAAGAAGGTTAGATCATATGGTTCACCAACAATGGCCTCTCTCCACTTACTGGCCTGATATAACTGCTTCTGGACTTCATAGAATTTATCTCTTATCTGTCAAATATCAAATAAATTTCACCTTATTAAAGGCTATACAATCCTATCACTGTAAATTTAAGCATGAAATGATTTTTGTTAAAAAATTGCAAAGGGTAATAAATGTATTTATTACAAAATGATTTTATCTCAGAATTGTCATTGGATGAAAAGCTGTCACATGACAAATTGTTATTTCTGATATTGTTTGATTAAAACTCATATTGGCTTGCTTTCACTTTCATTTTCCATTACTTTATAAATGACATAATAATGATTTGATTAAAGTCATATTGACTAGGTTTCATTTTCACTTACTTAGGTAAATGCAATTAAACAATTATAATCTTTTGTATCAGTCAATGTTAGTTTTTATCGACCTTAGGAATCAATATAGACCTCAGCCTACAGTTTCAGTCAATATTATATTCTTGGGTCCATAAAAACTCATATGACCACTATTGTATATAATTAAACACAACAAGATACTATATTAATAAATCTTTTTACGGTCAAAAGTCTTTTATTTGCCAAAATAAGAACACATTTTAATATCTTCATAGAAGAATGATAAGAAATTAAATTTCATTTTTATAATAACTTACCCTTCGCATTTCTATTAAGATCTTTGTTGCATTTTGTTCAGGATCTAAGAAATGTTCTGAGGTTGCCATTTTTGCCAGCTCTCTTGCCTCCATATCAAGTTTCTGCAAAGAAAATGGTTTTCATATTGTTGTCAAATAATTTTAAATAAAATTACACAGGCTAAACGAAATTTTATGTCTGGTTCTCAAACAATGCCTTCACTGTTAAATTCTGCCTGATGGACAGTTTTTATTGCCTCAAGGTGAAAAAAAAACTAAATTCAAATTTTGTCCCCAAAATGAAGTTTAAAAACAACTCATACTTTCAAATGTTTGATTGACATGGATCATGGAATGCAAAACTAAAATGAAGCAGGCTAACAACACAATTTCAAATTTAATTAGTAATGGACATTTGAAATGAATAGTCTTCTTGACTTTTTTACACATGATAATAAAATCATAATATAAAAAACTTAATCTATCAACCAAAATTTTGGAAATCCATTGTCTGAGAACAAGATAATTTTTAGGTGGCTTATTTTTATTAACTACAACTGAAGAGCATCAATTAAATGTATTTATTTTTCTGTAAGATACAAAGTATAAAATATTTAAAGTTTTGGAGTAAAAAATTGTTCTTTCAGGTAAAGACCATAAGAAACTGTATGTAACAAATGTAATGTTATTACACTTCAAAAAAACTACTGCAAACTGACAATAACATTTATTAAAATATTCCTACTGTTAAATAACACCCAACATTCAACACACACATCAAACACATGATTCAAAATTATAGGGTCTCTGCCTTTAAAACCATTTATCTATGACAAATTGAAAATGAAAAACACTTGTTCTTGCAGAAAAAACTGTTTGCAAAAAATAAACATGAGCATCATGCGTAAATGATGGGGCAGGACCATCAAGTGGGTAAAGAATCCACATGTTCTGATATAGATGCAACTCCAAACATAATATCATGTGGCTTACACTACTGGTAGGCACTGTGAAAACTGCTTCCTAATAACTGGAGTGATTATTCATGCATTATTGGTAGAGTGTGTGGAATCAGGATGTTCTGATATGGACACAACTCCAAACCAAATACCACTTTTCAAGAATTGGTTGGGCCTTTAGAAACTTGCTGCAAAAACTAAGGTTGATCACTCATGCATAACTGTGTGGTCAGGCCAACAAGTGGAATCAAGATGTACTGATATAGAACACCATACCAAATATCAAGTGACTAGGACTAGTGTTTGGGTCTGTGGAAACTGCTCTTGAGGGGGAAGGGCCATCAACTGATAGTTGATTTGCACACTGTACAATTAATAATATGGACCTCCAATTATGATAAGCATCACAGTTTCCTGTAATTTTTAACTGTTGACATTACCACTGGCAGAAACATTGTTCCTATGTTTCGCTTCAAAAAGAAGACAAAAATAATGTCTTAACAGTAAATTCCATTGGAGAAAAGCATTTTGGTCACAGAATTCAGGAACAACCATAAGAACAATTTTTTTGTCACTGTAGTGCTGTTCTCAAATCAGTTTCTACTTGGTTGATTACAAAGACAGTGGTTCTGATATCACTTTGTTTTTTTGAGAAAGGTTACTATTTCCAACCATGGTAGGTTTCTACGCATGATAGTAAAATGTTTATTTTGACCTTGTCAAAGTGTAAAAGTTTGACAAATCTTGAGACAACAATACATTACAATACCAAAATTTACCACAAATTTTCTCTTCATCATACTCTAAAATGTGAAATTTGTATTCATTGACACGACATGCTTGTGACTGTGCATGTAGTTTATAATTATGTTCTAAACTCAATGATACATTTATATAAATAACAATATTCTTACTCAAATTATCTACTTTTTTACATGCATTACACAAAAGAATTATGACATTTTGAACACAAATAAACATTCAAAGTTTTCACAACATAAGTTTTCACCACAAACCTTATTAAGTTAAAACTATGTTACTCTAGCTGTAAAAGCAAACAATTTATTAAAAAGCTGTTGTCATGACAACCAACATCTGCTTATACCATATATAAACTTGGATTTTTCAATGCTCTCATTTTCTGTCGCAAATTCTTTGCTCTGGAAAGTCGCTGTATAGACACACATTGAATAATTAAATATCTGTTATTTTATATAATTTAATAACATTGCACGAAGTTGAAATGAAAATTTGTTTCGTTCCTAGAGAGCTGAATTCAATTAAATTGGGAATACCCTATAGATGTCAAATCTCTAAATTTGACACTATGATAAGTTAGACATGTAAAATTGTCTGAGAATTCTTCAAATCCTATAAACATTTATAAAAAAGCTGTTAGTTAAAAAATTTATCCTTTGCTGACAAGAAATGTAAGAGAAATCTTTGTCTTAATTCCTCTGTTTAAGATAGGTTGTTGGTTGGTGATTGGTTAAATCTGCCTCTGTATTTGATTGACTGATTGATTGATTGAGTATTGCTTAACATGCAGTGGCAAATATTTAATGCATATTTGGAAGGAGATTGATCAATGATTGATGATGAATGAATCTTGATTTGAACTAGACCAACACACTGAGCTGGATTTTTAACGTGCTAGCTCATGAAAGCAACAGACAGTAGGAAAACATGCCACTTTACCAAGACATGTATTCTTATCCTGGACTGACCAGTCTGCCCTTACTTTTAAATGCTGTGTACTAAGTGGAGAAGCAGCAAATACCAATTTTATTGTCTTTGGTCTGACCAGGCTGGGGATCAAAGCCAAGACCTTCCTTACTCAAGGCAAGCTCGCTAACCATTACACCAACAAGGCAGTCACCTCTGAATTTGACATTTTGATGACTTTTGCCAATTCTTTGCTACAGACCAATAAACTGTGATTAATAGTGACATCAAAATGTATAATAATTTTGGCTATTTACACCATTACATTAGCATTCATGAGTTTCAGATATTGTCAAAAATGCTGTAGTCCCATCAGGAAGTCCACAAAATAGGTGATATTGCCCATCAAATAGCACAAAGGCAGTCTAATGGCTTGAAAACTTTTGATTCATCAATTATCATTCACTTGGAATGTAAAAATAGCAATTTCATAGATTTTGCATGCAGTTTACAAACTGAGGAATAATAAAAATAACTGAAAATAGTAGTACAATTTAAAATTTTTCATTTATCGTGCTGACGTAAGAGATACACTCTTCAGAACTTGTTGAAATAAAAAAAGTAACCATTGTCCTTCTCTCCCTTACCTTGTGAGTATCCTCTAACTGGTGTGTCATTAAAGGTGTCTTGGTGTTGACAAACACCGCAGCCTCCTGCATGGTTAACATAAACTCATCCCACCGAGCCCTGACATTCCCATCATCCCTCTCTTCTTCTGGGGTCAGCTGTCTGTAACTCATCCTCACCACCTAAAATTAAATATTAACAATGTTAATATTTCAAAGTCAGAGGTAAAATAGTCAATAGGACAAACACTCTAATGCATGTTTTTGTGAGTGTATATTTTTATAGACTGATAGTTGATTTTACTGTTTGACAGGTACTGTTATTCCTTAACCTTTATTTCTGCTTAACAATATCATAGAACTTGCTAACTTTACTTAATTTGATGTATTCTTATCATATACTAACATAACTGCGTGCCTTTATACACTTATTCCATACATAAAAGAGACCTCGAGTTATCCAGCATTTGTCACAAAATAACCATAATAACCTACTTAATGTTAAGTGGGCTTACTATCAAATAAAATAACTTGTGAATTCATTCATAAACAAGACATACTGTGAGCAAAACTCACAAAGGATACTCCCCGCTCCCCTATCACTTAAGTTGAATTATCTGCCCTTGGAATAAAGCACGATGAATGATCTTCCCATATGCAAAT
>JAULBM010350489.1:0-12171 GCA_032357055.1 Geukensia granosissima | reverse complement strand
CGTGTAATCAGTCAAAACAATTTTGTGTTTAATTTGAAAGCATGATTTGGGCGAAACAGGTTTTTGAAACCTGATTTAAATGTTCAATGATTTATTGACTGACACCTTACCTGTATTTTTCATTAAGGTAATGATGGTCAATTCCATGTACATTTATTAAATGTTTACTAAATTGCCTTATTAGAAGAATATATTGGAAAATACTTTGGTGATGCTTAACTTTTGGCGGAATGTATATATGCACTTCATACATTTTAAATCGTGCGATATGAAGTGGCTATTTGTCAATTGTTGCAGACCTTAAGGTAATGTTTAGATGTTTATAATTTATACATTTTGGATGACTGTCATACTACATCTTTTACTACATCTACTATCCCATTACAGTACATGTATATTAGCAAGAAGGTTATTTTTGTTTTAGTAACAACTTTACAATGTTTGTTCTTATACTTATAGAACCAAGTATCTAATATAGGACCAATTTCAGTTGTGACACCAACTGTCCAATATAGGTACATTTCAGCAAGTAAAATTTCATTCTTGTAAAATCTTCTATACCATGTTTGTACTCATATCAATGATTAAACCTTCATGTTGCACCAGCTGTCTCGCCAATTTATTTTTTTCTTCCAGTACACTTTCCTATCTTGTAGTAACATATATCCCATTTAAGAACCAATTCAACTAATAAAGTGTCGTTTTAGCCCCATTTTATATCAATATATCTATATATTCAAGTATACGTTCTATTTATTGCACAAAATGTTCCATAAACAGTTTTATATTGTATACCTAATTGGCCAGCAGTGCTAATTTTAATATCTTTTAATTTTATTTTTTGGCATTTCACTGTCTTCCTTATGGTTTAAATATTTTTTCATCATTGAAGGTGTGAATGCAAACTGATGTTATTTTTTTGTAAGTTTTTGATGACTTTCCCATCAACAATTATACCACATTTCCTTTGTCTGTATATATCACCAATGTGTAGCACCAATCATCAGATATAGATACTTGTTGCATCAACAAGGCCTCCTGATCACCTTTTTCAGCAAGTAAACGACTCTTTGATAATCATCGTTAATTCCTATATGTTTGTTTATCAGTAGTTATATTTCCCTTTGTTGAAGACCTACTTATTTAATGTAGGTACCTGTATCAGAAACTAGTCTTTTAGATAGCAAGCATCAACTATCCATTGTTGGTAACAGCTTCTACAAGTAGACATTCTTGTTGCAACAAATTTCCCATGTATGTACCTATATCGGCAAGTAGTTTTCCTTGTTTAAGCACTTACTATTCTATACTGGAAAGTAGTCTTAACTTTTAGAAGCACATGGCCAGATTGTCTGTCAGTGTACTTAACTCTTTTACCATTTGAGCGCACAAATTATGCCTACTGATTTGTGTAGAAGCAAGTAAACATCTGCTGTAATGTAAACAAATGAAACGCTATGTTTTTACTAGATTTGGAAATGTCGTGTGCAGTTTTGGAGTGTAAAGACACTGCTGACCTTTATAAACGTGCCTAATAATTTTGTGTCTGACAAAATTTTGATTCACTATATAAAATTTAGAAATTAGGAGAGGAAGGTCATTTTCTTTTTTTCCATTTATATTTTAAGTTCGATTAAAATTGAATCTTAACTGTCTTGATGTAAAAATTCAACATATATTGCTTTCCATAACATAAATTATTTATTTTTCTAATATGATTTTCGGATTTATCACTATTGATCTGGATTTAAGAGCAGACCAGTTTCCTCTGACTACAAAAACTTTCTGGATCATTTAGCTATAGAGCACAATAAACCTAGATAAGTACAAATATTATGTGGTGATTTGTGTGTTCGTGTGTGTGGGTAGGTATTGGGGCGATCCTGTTTATCTCTTGGTACACCAACTTCTCCAGAAGGCATGGTTATTCATAAACACCTTATCATCACTTTCATAGTGACATTTCATTTTGGATAACAAAGGATGTTCACCTCTATCATTGTTTTATGTTTCCTTTATGTTTAACCTCTACATGTTCTTATGAAGATAAAATCATAAAGCCATCTTTCAACGAATTCACTTATTTTTAAACAGTTTGCAGACCGACAGAGCTGGCAATTAGATGCTGACTACAGAATATTTTTAGTTTACGAACATTTAATAATGCAAGTATGCTAATTTTTATAATGACAAGAGTATGTGTGATGGTTTCATCATTCATCTAGTTACGAAGTGTGGAATTTGAATATCCGCCACTCTATTTATGGACTAGAGAACGTGTCTGAACTACGGCAATAGAGAATCAAGAAACGATAATTGTGACTGGCCATGTATAAAAACTCAATTTGATATTCTGCGTCTCTGATGATTTCCATTAAGAAGTAAATGATTATTTTGATTTATTCAATTCATCATTTAACTGGAGAAGTGCCATTGACGTAAACAGTTCTCGACAGAAAACTAAATTCCTGAAAATTGCAGTGAAGTAACAGAAATGAACGAGGCTTGAGAGCTATATAATGAAGAGTGTGTGTATATGTTTTGATTTTCAAGTCTGGGAGAAGTATTTATACTGACCTTATACGGTGATAGATTCGTTGGTAATCTATCATGGAGAAAAACTTTCCAATATCCAAAAGAAGGGTCACGTGGTCTGAATCTTAAGGTTGAATAATTACATCAATCAGAGATTTCTATATCGACAATTTCATTTGGAGCAGGAACGTGACAAGCATTTCATCAATTTTGATAGTTTCTTTCAAAACATTGGGGAAGCGTTTCAAATTATCGCTTCTCGTCTATCTATCATTACTGCTTGAGTGCCGTCTCATTAACTGTAGAAGATGGAATATGTTTCCAGACAATAATTGAATCAATTTGATACAATAATAACATAAACATGAGGACGAAAATGTGATTGCCACATAGTTGATGTGTCCCATTGTAAAAAGTATAGAGCTGTTTCAATGCACACACAGAACTGATAGGCACAATCCCTCACGATTTCCCACTAAAAGCATTTGATATATATCAATTATTTTTGAAATGAGATTTTCTAGTTTTATTTTTCCTCGAATTTGTCATCACTTTGCGGCAGTCGACGGGGTCGGTTCCCGGAGTTTTTCCTACTAATCTCGTAAAATCGTATGCCGATAGAAATGAAATCATGATCGACAAATGGCAAATAATTTGTTTGGATTGAATAAAATTTTAAAAATTTTCGTATTGAGGTTCGCTGTGCAAATTTAATTGTAGTGTTATAAGAATGATCCGTCGATACTCCTTCAACTGGTGATTTTTGTCCGAGTAGACATTCAAGATAGCCGCCACAAAACGCCATATTTTAACATTAGACGTTTTAGGAAAATCTTTTAAAAATTTTAGAATTTTGATTACTCTGCCAATGTAATTGTTATGTTGATGGAAAAATCAGTGGATGGTCTGCTACCAAACTTGTGAATTGTCTTTCGATCTTCATTTAAGATTGCCACCATGACCCATCAAGTATAACATTGGACGATATGGGAAAACACTCAAATACCGAGTCCAACTGAACTTGGCAGGAATGTTGTCTAGATGGTGTTTTCAATTCTTTTCCCGGTTTTTTACTTATCAAAATAAAAATCTGGGTTGACATAGCCAATGTTGTTTTGTAATTTGCAAAAACTTTTGTCAGCCACCATTTTGTCAATTAAATTGTTATTTTAAAGAAATGATCATAGAATGATCATATATCAAACTTGAGAATCATTGTCAATGGAAAACTCTTCTGAAGATATGTTTGCCTGAAATAATTTTTTTAATGTAGAAACAAATTTAGGTGAAAGGGTGATTTGGTGGTGACCTTTTGTTACCTTTTCTGTTGATATATGCCAGATAACATGGCAGCTAAAGCTGAAATATTTAGTTGAACAGGGATATTATAATGGAAAAATTACAATAGGGACAGATAATCAGTAAAAATCAGAATTTATCAGAAAGACAATACCTCCTGTCAATCATTGTCTTATAATGTAAACACATTTTTTTCAAATGTTTGAACTTAACAAATAATTAAATTACCAGGTGAGCGATACAGCCTCTTATGGCACTCTTTTATTATTCGAAGACATAAACGTTATAGGGTTTTACATATTTTACACAATTATATCTGCCGTCGACTTTAGTATGGTACAAGACCCTATTTACTTCTGTTCTTTTTACTCAGGGTTCAATAGTAAATAAAATATGGGATACTAATTTTACATTTAAAAAAAAAATTAATTACATTAATTACATTTCTTACTGACTCTTAGGTCTCTTACCTAAACCTCGACCAGCATTTTCCGGAATTTAATAGATTTTTTGTGTTTAGACGGATAATGAGGCCATTTTTTAAATCCATGTTAGGTTAATAGGATCATTTACCCTGCAAAGTTCTCGAACCAGGTTGTCTTAAATGTACAAAAAATATTAAACCATTTAAGTATTACTACTTGTTTTTCTTTGAAAATAATAAACTTCCAATGTTAAATAAATATTGAGAATTTGGTATGCTTTATGTACATTTCAAGTAGTAACCTCTCATAAGTAAAATGTAAAATTAGAACCAAAACACTGAAAGTCCAAGATCACATTTTTCTTCATCTATAGGCCTAAAATTTAGTTTCCAAAGCATGAACAGAAATGAACCTGTTGTGTCTTTATAACTTACATTTGACGTACCAGACTGGCTCCAAAATTTGGAAAAATTTTAAATTGACTTTAAGCCGAAGGAAGAGAGATTTTAGTTGTAGTACATTTACTTGACGCTGGGATAAAACGGTATTTAAAGGGTTTTCTATGTAATTTAAGTAACCAAAACATGGTTTGGACTTTAAAATGTTCATCAGGGGCATTACGTTCTTCTGTGTCAGTAATGTGACTGTCTTTTAATTGACCTTCAGTCAATGCACGGCTTGGAATAAAGACAAATAAAAAATTCATTCCTCAGTAATTCCATGTAGTAATAACGACACACAACACACATCGTCACAATGTTGGCTGCTTCTTCTGCTGGCACAAATACGAATTGGGTATGTGTAAGCCAATCAGGCAGTATATTTCACAGGTAAACGCACAGCATCTCGTCGATTATTCGTCTAAATGCTCCGCGTCAATGGATGTCTTTTTGTGTTGATCCTATAATAATGAGATATTCTTCGCAAAAAACCACAACTGACTGTATGAGGATCGGAGCATATGTGCCTTATAAACAACTTAATTCACAGCATTACAGTTTGTTTCTATTTTTATTTTGAAATACGCAAACATTTAGAGTTTGAGTGAAATAATCGGCGAATTCTTTGATTAATATATACATGTAGCATGATGTTTTAATTGATGGTTGCATTTTGCTAAACGTCTTGCGGTGAATATTTCATATGTATTCAAGAGTAGAGCATATTAATGAGTTATGATGGATTAACCCTGCTTTGTACTAGAAAATCACGCTGAGCCGCCGTATTGTTCACGTGCTAGCAGGCGAAAGCAACAGACCGGCGGTAGACTTGCCACATTAGGGATCTGACTCTGGACTTTGTCTTTGCTCTTACCCCTCCTAAATCATGCGTGATTATCGGAAAAGAAGAAAATGCCAATTTTAATGTCTTTGGTTTGACCCGCTGGGAATCGAACTTCCGCACTCGAGGCGAGAACGCTAACGATTACATCACCAAGGCGGCCTCGACATGATGATTATTATAAGAAATTATACTTCCTGGTTGTCAAGATTTTGTCAACCCATCTCATTTAAATTCATGTTTTTTTTTCAGGTTAAAGAAACTGACTATCTATCTATGAATCGACCTATCTGTCCGTGATTTATATTTTACGACATTTTGTTTCCTGGTTTCTTTTTGAACTGCCAAAGTAGCTTCAGCTGGTAAGTCTTTTCTATAATGTTAATGGTATATTAATATGACGATTTAAATTCATCAGACACGCTAGCGTCCAAATAGGAAGAATGGTCAAACTTTATAAATTTCTAGTTATATTTATGGTCCAAATGAAAAGCAATTTTGTTTTGATTTTAAAATATGTACGAAGACAAGAGTATTGTGAACGTGTGTTTTCAGCTTCTTTATTGATACTTTCTCATTTTTATGTTTTAATATACAATTTAAATATAAATCTTACATTTTCCTTCTACAGTACATCTTTATTCTGTTAACATGTATCCTGTATTCCGTTAACATGTATCCTGTATTCCGTTAACATGTATCCTGTATTCTGTTAACATGTATCCTGTATTCCGTTAACATGTTTTGATTCTTGCATGGTATTCAATTTGTAGTTTGAATTTGTAATTTTTATTATTGTTATTATTATTTTATTTTAATGTTTCAGTCGAACATCTTAAAAACTTACAAATTAAAATCTTTTAATGGTAAATGCCTGCTTTATCAAACACCCTGTCTAAAAAGTATGATCTTATGGAAATAAATAGTTAAAGAAGCAATTAAAAAGCTTTATCCTCCACACATCATCTCTTTGGACCGAATAAGTTATAACTAAATGATCCTTTAGTCTATGTATGCTACCAAGGTTGGTAATTTTATAGAGATTTGAGGCAATTAAAATGACTTTTCACTCTTTTTTGTCATATTTTGTTACTGTTTCGCCAATTTGCTTCATAAATAAGGAAAGTGAAGACGACAAATTAAGCGTTAAAAGGAACTCTTAATCGCTAATTGGGAGGAAAAGACGGGCTTTCCTTTAGAAAACGACGTCCCTGATTGACAGTTGTACAATTTCTATTCGATTTACCCATTTGTAAGTTGATTTTTGTCTGCCAAGATTCTATAGGATGTAGATTAATTGAGCAGTAGACAAAGTGCAGGGGATTTAGAGAGATTCGTTGTCACGTTGTTCCTTAATTCTCCCTGATTACTGTACATAACCATAAACACATTTCTGGTTTGGAACGACAAAGGTCAGAACTGTGATTATACTGATGTCAGACTGTTTAGCAATTATTATAGACGACAACATTTAA
The DNA here is from genome assembly GCA_032357055.1 of Geukensia granosissima. Lineage (NCBI taxonomy): Eukaryota > Metazoa > Mollusca > Bivalvia > Mytilida > Mytilidae > Geukensia > Geukensia granosissima. The sequence continues at coordinate 5,156 of JAULBM010350489.1, read as the reverse complement.
AATAATAAATTATGGAACAATCCCGTTTTAGAATCCAATTTGAAGATACTTATCTAAGTCTAGATTTTAGTTTAGTCTTTAATGGTCTAAGTGATGGACATTTTTAGATTTTTGTGCTGGTTTATTATTTAAAGTTTTTTGCTCTGATTTAGAAATGAATTTTTCTTTTAAGCTTTTAAGCTCCTGGTAAACTTGTCTATAAATTCAGGTTATAAGACTTTATAGACCTGATTAACAAAGCATTCAAGACAGAGACCAGCTGACACAACATTGACCAGACATACATTGCCATTTGTTTCACTAAACCTCTTCCCAAAACTACTATCAGCAGTAAAAACGGGCACCAGAGTAACTGTGAAACAATCCATGCTAGAAGTGGCGTTAATCAAATATGGATTCTAAAAAATTCCAAAGATCTGTTAGAATGCCTCAAATTATGGTACCTTTCCTCTTGCAATAGCATCAAAACATTTGATTTTTTTCACCCTGTATACTACTATTCCACATTCAAAACACAAAGAAAAAATTAAGAGCCTTAATTCACCTCTGTTTTGTTAAAAAAGATAGCAAACACAGATACAAATATTTAATTCTAGAGAGGGACAAACCTTATTTTGTTAATAACCACTCTGATTCTAACAAAAATTACTCCGAAGATGACATTTGCGGAATGCTAGAGTTCTTGATTGACAATATTAGTGTAATGTTTGGCGGACGTTTGTTTCAACAGACTGTCTGCATTCCAATGGGGACCAACTGTGCACCCCTTCTCGCCGATTTATCCCTTTATTCGCAAAAAACTGACGTCATACAGAGCCTTCTATAGGGCAAAGATTAAAAGGTGTTTTGGTTTCAAGTTCCGCTATAAAGATGATGTCCTTTCACTAAATAACTCTAAATGTGTTGACTATGTTGACCGCATCTATCCCATTGAACTTGAAATCAAAACAGAAAAGCCTGCTTCTTACCTAGACTTACACCTATAAATTGATAGTAAGGGCGGATTAAGAACAAAACTTTACGACAAGAGAGATGACTTTGATTTTCCGATTTAAACTTTCCGTTCATGTCTAGCAATATTCAAGCGCACCTGCATACGGAGTGTATACTTCTCAATTAATACGCTACACCAGGGCTTGTGCTTCCTATCAGGATTTTATTGATAGAGGGTTGCAGCTGAAAAAAAAGCTACTGAGCCAAGGGTATCTCAGGGAAAAATTCGGTCGCCATCATGATTTGATTGACCGGTACCAAATATCCATTTCACAGTTGACAATGGATATCTTCCGACTGTCATGAATACAAATCCGTTCCTTTACCGGTTGTGACTTATATCGATTGTGACTAGACCTGCTTTGACCACTGAGTAAAACGACGGGTACCACTAGTGGAGCTAGTGAACTCACCCTTGTTTTTGTAGGGTTCGTGTTACTCCAGCTTTAGTTTTCAGTGTAGTGTCGTGTGTTATATTTTTGTCTTTCGTTTTATTTTGGTGGCCTTGGTCTTGTCTATCTTCCGACTTAACGAACGATAGCTTGATTTAAAACATTTTCATAGATGGTTGGTTGTGACATATCTGCTATTTTCATTTATACATGCGATTGTGCGTACAATTGTATTTATTTGAAATTGCACTTTATTTATGTGTACAAATATGCGCTTATATAAATATGTTCCTTGTTGCTACATATATATTTATATATATTATTGTTAATTCTTTTTATGAGGGCCTTGTGAACGATTGGTCCAATCCAAACAGGCTGCCCTCTTTAAATAAAGATTTTGTGTTATCATTATAATGAACTTATCTTTCAAGGTCAAAGGTCTATAATAATATTTAAAGATCTTTTAAAGTTGCGTTCTTTGAAAGTAACATTGACTCTCTGCTGCACTTTTTACATCAAATCTAATTTTAGTCAATATTTTGTGACATTTTTGGCATCGAGTTGGCATGTCAACACATGTCATTTTTTTATTTTTTGGCATTTGCACAATACCTTGTTTTTTACTATTGATGATATTTTACACTAACTCTGTTTTAATATTTTAGTTGATGTCTTTGCTGTAGAAACCAGGTATGTTGTCAACTGTTTGTGACTTTTCAACTATCTGTCAGAAATAGCAAGTATGTTTTAATAGTGGTCGGTACAAAATGTTGTCTCTTGTTGTATTTTTATTGTCTGTGTACTTCTAAACTTTAACTCGACCGGTTCAAAACAAAGACATTTGAATTTGTATATGTTGCTTTTCTGCCAAGCATGCAGCATATATTAACAGCAAAAATGGCTGGCTCAAAGTCAGAATAATGTGTTTGGCTAAAGTGCCTTCCTGAGAACTATTGCTTTCGGAGCTAGCACATACAAAATCCGGCTTAACCTGTCGGTGTAGTAAAAAGCAGGGTTCATTCATCATCATCTTTCTCATATATATTCTCATTCCGAATATGCATGAAATATTTGTCGCTGGACGTTTAGCAACATTCAATCACTCAAAAGTTATATCCTATGCAATTGGTTTCTAAATTTGTTTTTTTTTCGTCGTTTTGTCACACCAGTGTTCCAAGTTCGGAGAGATGGGGCGCTTACAAACATGAAAACGTGTCTGAAATGTGCAATTTGACAGTCAAACTCAGACAGGCAAAAAATGGTGTCCACTGTACAATTTTTATACGGTTATTATATGCTTCTGTTATTTTGTATCGTAACATGTTCCTACTTAAAATAAATATCAAACAATTACAAAAAGCGCAAACCATTTATAAAATGAAAATACCGATCAAAAGCACTAGTCTGATAAATGTACTTCGGTCACTTGTCGTTTTTATTTTTACTCGGGAGAAAAAAAATTAACGTGATATATTGGATGGCTATGTTTTTCCATTACAGTTTCGATTAGCAGACCTTTCTCGGCAGACGCGTGGGTAAAATGGTGTTATTAATGTAATTATCCAAAGCTTTTCTGCCAAAATTGCCTCATTTTTACAAAATGTGCTACATTCTTTCATTTAGTAAGTGTTTCATTGTCAAAGTTACAGGACAGTTTGATGAAGCTCCGTGTTGTTCCTTGACAATATTCATTCTTAAGTCAAAGAAATGATGGACATGAACCAGTTATTATTTTCTCGACAAAAAAACCAACAAACTCGAAAATTCAATAAAGGAAATTGTTTTAGGGTTAAGAAAGGTTCATTGAAGTGAAAATATACTGAAATTATAGATTAGACTATTAACGTAGGATTTTTATATGTTTAAGAATATTGGAAAATATAACTGAAATTTTATTGATAAAATGCCTCCTTTTGATGATAAAATTCTGCTTATTTACACAACCAGTTTCTAAATTAGAAAACAAATCTGTCAATATTGATCGCATCCATCAGTACACCCCGTTGTTCATAACGACATTCCACTCGGGGTAGTTAAATTTCGAAATTAACTACAGTGCAAAGATTGTCAAGAAGGTGACCATTTCGCTTCAAATGATGATTTTGGTGAATGTTTCTGTAATACTGACGCCATGAAAGAACTTTATGTTTGATTATTTGTTTGACCACACCAGTTTTTTAATAAATTGAACCTGAACTCACCCTGGGTTTTGTATGGTTCGTGTTACTAAAGCTTTAATTTTCAGTTTAGTGTTGTGTGTTCTATGTTTGTTTATCGTTTCATTTTGTTGGCCATGGTCTTGTTTATTTTCTGACTTGACGATATCTGTCTGCGCCTTTGTATCTTCCATGTCCTTGTAATGTTAAGATCACCGAAATATTTCAAGATTAGTAGTTAGCTGATCATAAAAGTGCAATGAGGAGGCAATAATGAATTGCAAACTAAAAACGGAAGTACGTCCCAATTCTATACCGTGAAGTTATCGATCCATGTATAATTCCAATACTGGATGTAAGCTGCTTTTTGATTGGACGTTACAAAAAGTTTACAAATCGATAAATCCAACTTGATGACATCACACAAAATATTCATACGCCGGCAATATAGTCCATCAGTAATTTCAATTATTCTCGTAATATTTGAAATTTTTATGCATAAATTTTGGAATTATAAGTAATAAAGGCTGTTTTTACGAAAATTATTGATGTGTAAACTTGGCCTTTCACTCGCAAACTTAACATAAAGTCCTTCGGACTTTATTCAGTTTGTGAGTGATTCGGACAAGTTTACACATCAATAACTTCCTTCCAAACAGCCTTTATTACTATAATAACATAATAAAAATAACCTGAACAATGATTTTATGCTAAGAGGTCAATTGTTAAGGACCAACTTTGTAACAAGCTGAAATATCTCGTATTCCTTTGATTAGGTCCACTAAAAATTGAAAATGAAAAGATATGGTATAAATGTCAGAGAGACCAAAATTTAATCATGAGAAAAAACAGAGTGAATTAAAAATCTAGAGCTATCCATGAGGCTTTCAACAAAGGTGGAGATTCAATCCTTGTGAAACGCTTTAAATTGTCCCAAACAAAAAAACATGTACATGTGTATATGTAAAATAATACTGCTTCTTCCTGAATATTATCAGAAAATGTACATGCTTTAGTGGGATCCCAACCCTCTATCAAAAAGTGGTCAAAGAAAACAAAACCTCATCACCATCATTTTTAACTTTATGTTTTTAACTGATTCCTTAACTTAAAATCATTTTAATATGAATAATATATCATTAATAAACTAATTTGAAAATTTGTGGATTGCAATTGAAGTAATGAAAACAATTCAATTATAACAATAAATGTTTAATAAATTATATTTTTGGATATATATCATATATATTATATATACAATAAAAATAACATTTCATTCATAATGTAAATATCATAATAAAAACACTAATCATAATTTGACAGCAGAATATTGACAGATGCAGTGTTTTCTTAATCTCCAATCATAAAACAAAAATTGCTGAGAAAATGTCACACTGAGAACTTAATTGTTCTATCAAAAACACTAACAATATCCAACAACCCTGGAGAAATCTTTGTGTACACTAGATTCTGTAAAAATAAAACTCCTTTTGAACAATAATATATACATATATTACTTTAATAATATTAATGCCATAATATATAAAAATAGGAGATGTGGCATGATTGTCCATGAGACAGCCACCCACCAAGTGACCGTAGAATTTTAACTTCT
>JAULBM010350467.1:0-12172 GCA_032357055.1 Geukensia granosissima | reverse complement strand
CACTGAAAACTAAAGCTGGAGTAACACGAACCCTACAAAAACCAGGGTGAGTTCAGGTGCTCCAGAAGGGTAAGAAACACCTGCTCCACTAGTGGGACCCGTCGTGTTAATCAGTAGTGAAAGCCGGTGTATAGTTACAATCGCGAAAAGATGATATATGACAAATTGGATGTCAGATAGGTTTGACGATTTGGCTTGTGAATACATTAGATGGACCTCTGGTCTACAAATAGTAGCATAAACACAGTGGTTAAAAATTTTTAGTTTACTAATGTTGCATCAAAATGGTCTGTTTTTTAACACAATAAGAACAGAGAATTTATTGCACGAAATATTGCTGTTAACAATTTGTAATAAAGGTCTGCATTGCCATTACTGCGAAATTACCAAATTTGTATAAATGTATCTTCAAATGTTTACATAATATAAATTATGTTAGAATTGGTCTTTTTTTATATTTTTTGCTATGCACATTATTAAGGAGTAACATTTCATCAGCAGCAGCAGGTCAAAACAGTGAAAGAAATACAGAAATTCAAATTTAAATAGAATACCAATCCAACGGAAAGTTTTCAGATAGTTTTGAACTTAAATAATTAGTGCAAATTCTAGCAAAATAATTTGTGATAAATTTAATGTCAGACAGGTCAGACAACTAAGCACTCAGCTGTCTTCTGGTCCACCAAAAGTGGAATCGACACAGTAGTGTCCAAATTCCAACAATGTTGCGTCTTCTATGTGGTATACTTATTTCAAGGAGTAACAACTTACGTGCAGCATTGGTACAAAAACAAAAGAATGTCAATCTCTACATACTATAAAAGAAGTATTCAAATCCAAACAAATTGAAATAAGAAAGCAAATCCAGCAGAAAGGACTTATATTACATGCGGTCACTACGTTATATCAGGGATTTCGAATAAGAATGAATATACTGCGAAATCTAGCAAAAAAGATATCATAAAATTTATATCAAACAGGTCAGATCGTTAAATTTTACCTTTTGTAATAATTATGATGTTTTGATTTTGAACAATCATCTGATCGGTGATTAACTAAATTTGCCTCAGCAAACTGGCAATAATTGACGAAAGACACCAATAAATCTGCTTGATAATTAGATTTATTCCTGGGAAAAGACAAAATTAGTAACATGTTTCAAAAATTTATTTCAAAACTCCCTACTGCAAACCGACCATACTATAGTGGGAATAGTAATCCCCTGTCTTTACCATTCATGTGTCTTGGTTGATTCTCTACTTTTGTGCATATTCCAGAATTTGTTGTTGTCATGTAATTAACTGCAATGTTTATACACTCAAAACATTTCTCTTCACTTTTAATGGTCGCCATCATGGATAAGTTGTTTCCAATGTTCAAAATGAATATCACCAAGTTAACCACTCTTACCTGTAACTTTATAAGTGACACAAATAGAACATATGGTCGTACACCTATTATGTAAAGGGGTTGTCCTAAACCGATTGTCACCTACATCGATTGAGACAGAACACCTCCTTTATTACTGAGTAACATGACAGGTGACATTTGTGGAGCAGGAGTTGCTTACTCTTCCGGAACACCTGAACTCAGCCTTGTTTTATATGGTTTGTGCTACTCAAGCTGTAGTTTCCATGTAATGTCTGCTCCTTTTTTACTTCGCACTATTGTTTTGTAAGGAAGTTTCGCGTAATCCAAGTTCTCGTTCAATTTGTTATTCCGTTGCTTACTTTTTTAAAAGTTTTACGTCGTTTGCATATCTGATATGTCACATTGGTATTCTACTCGGGAATTAATTGCTTGAAGATTTTAGTTTGTTTAAGTTTGTTTAAGTTTTAAATTAAATATATGATTCAAATAGGTAGAGTCATTAAATACTGAAATAGTAAGGGATATTAGATATATTTTTTTCGTTTCGTCAGAAGTTTAGTAAAGAGAAAAAAATAAAGTTCATTGTATTTTCTGATTTATATTGCACTCCTCATACTAATGTCTTTAATAGAATATCACTATAATAATGATAAGCATTTTACGACAGCAAAATTACATTCTTAATTTTAGGTATAATTTTGAAGATAATTAATAATTGTCGTATACATCTGAATTCCGTTTAAACCTTGCAGGATTACATAAGAAACAATAGTCGCATAAAACGGAAGAAAAATTAGAACTGCATGTTTATTGGTTCACGTCACTGACAAAACCGGATGTAAATTACGATAATTTCCAAGTATTGTCGATTAGTTCTGAGAACTAATTTTAGATTCAAGATATTATTTTTATTTTTATTGTTGACGTTGTCTTTACCTTTTTATATTTAACTATAAGTCTTAACATAATTTAACGAATACAAACACAACTTTGGTTAAAGACTACTTATTTCCAATTACAGCTCTTATATTCCAAGAACTCAAAACTTCTCTTCGCTGAAAAATTTAGATTTAAAGTAAAATGCATTATCTTTTATAATATCGAAATATATCTGCATTATCAATTATTTTCACTGTGTTATTTTTGTTGCGGGACAGGGTATAAAGGGTAATACAGGACCGCACCCACATTCTATCTTAACTATGTGTGTTGAAGCATTGGCCGTGTTTTGTCTTATTGTAAATGAGAACACAATGTAAAAACAGGTGTATTGTGGAGCTAATTCACCCGGCATATGTGCAAATAAAATCGTATGCCAATGGTTTACAAAAACTACGGAGGAATTGCCAATTTCGCAGTTGAAAAGGGAAAATACCTTTCACGAAAATCCACGCTCATCACCCCGTAAGTAGTGCTCAGATTTTTTTGTTGTGTATTTTATATTTCAAGTCGATCTTTTGAATAAAACGGACCTTTTTCATAAATAATTACCTCTGGTGTTATTTTTTTAAACTTTATATCTGAAAATTTTCGTCCACATTCAATGTTTATTTCTTTGGGGTAATCCACTAAATGCCTTATTTTGCATATGTCATCAGAATTTGGAAGTCATAAATTGGAAATTTCTCTAACTCTATTATTTTAATACTTTTTAAACTGATTTAATGCAAATTTAACCCTGTTTTAATGTTTTATAGGTCAGTTATCAATAGCAGATAGCACGTAAGTTGTATCATTATTTTGTAATACTTGCAAGCAGGTAAAAATATTTTCTGGGTAAATATAACCAAAATTACATACAGACACATTTTTTTCTGAAATGAACATCTGCACGCCATTATTTAAATACTTAAGATGTCATACATGTACAATTTCATTTTACAACATGGCGTCTTTATAAACATACAGTTGGCAATGAACATTTTTATACTTTAATTTCGAAGAAAAACTATAAATGCATCATCTTGATACAAAATTTGTTAGCACACTTCCAAATGCAAATTGAATTTTCAATCTTAAAGGCAGAGATTTCCGTAGACAGATTTGAATATTTTAGTGGAAAAAATGTACCCACGTGACTTTGCAATGCTTCATTATTTCTGGGCTGTTTATGAAAGACAGCAAAAAAAGACAGAGATAAAGAGTGTGTTTATAAGCATGTTTTGAATCGTGGATGTTTTAAAATGAGGAAGACGAGCATAAAGACGGTTGAGATCTTATTTGACAAAGAACTGACACTACCCGTTTTGACATCCTGGTTTGACACTGGTTTTCAATTAAGAACTCAACTCCGGGTGTTGCTCCAGGACAGGGGATGATTACCATCCCAAAGAACCTGATCCCGTTCCTGTTTTGTAAACGAGTTCGTTGATTTAAAGTCTTTGTTCTTTTTGTTTTCGTTTTGGTCTTTTGGTTTTTTGAATTTTGTCTCTTTGGACTATGCACTTTTGATCTCTCACATGGGATTCTACATTGGACTTCCATCGCACTACCACATTTTATATTAATGTTTGCCAGTCTGACTTGGCTTCGGTATGCCTAAATGAATATAGTCATTAACATTAATTTTTGTTTGTTTCCAAGCAAACTTGCAGGAACAATATTTGTTGACATGTACTTTCGAAGGATATTGTCTTTGAGAAAAAATACAATTTTACCAATATTTAATAAAAATGGTGAATTTTGATATGACATATGTAAATTTCAAATCTGGCAACAATGGTTGTTTGTTTCCAAGCAAACTTGCAGGAACAATATTTGTTGCCATGTACTTTCGGATGATATTGTCTTTGAGTAAAAATACAATTATACCAATATTTAATAAACATGGTGAATTTTGATATGACATATGTAAATTTCAAATCTTGCAACAAAGAGAAGACACAAAACGCATGAACTAAGTTAAGTTTTCACAACTAGCAAAAAATTTAAGTAATCAAAGCATAGAACAGAGTTATAAATGAATGTCGGGCACTCAAGACCAATATTGGGATTTCTGCAAGAAAATCGGGTCTGGTTCAATTGTTTTTATTTCTTCCGTGAATACAGTATATCTGCTTCCTGATTAAAACAAATACTTGCAGGGAAAGTAAATATTAGTACATTCAGCGAAGGAATTCCATCTACTGGACCTCCAGACATAATTACCAATATTACGTTCATCATATATATTTACCATTGTAATATATAGAAAAGCTAAATTGAATTCTTAAACATGTTTTACTAATGTTGTATAAATTTTTTGTTTGGAAAATAAGGGTTGCTGCATTCATATTGATGGTCACCTATTGTCATTACTACAAAAAACAATCCCCAAAAAGAATGTGATGACGGATAAAAAGGAATATTAAAAAATTGTAACCAACCTTTGATGTACAAGATCTTGATTACCAATCTATTCAAAACTATTGACAGCAGTCGATTGTATTTTTTAATGACACAAGATTTTTGTTCTTCCATCCAATTTCACTAATTTTTTATTAAGATAATAATAATAATAATAATAATAATAATAATAAATAATGATAATAATAAAATCATAATAATAATAATAATAATAATAATTATTATTATAATAATAATGATTTTATTATTATCATTATTTATTATTATTATTATTATTATTATTATTATTATTATTATTATTATTATTTATTACTATTATTATCATTATTATTATTATTACGATAATGATGATCCATGTCAATGATAATTTAATCACACTTTCAGTGGAAAAGGCAATCATTTCTTTTGTTTCTAATCCAAAATTAATTTTTAAGTATCTGGAAAAATCATTTGGCTTTGATTGTGAAATAAGGCTTTCAAAACTCCAAGAATGTATGCAGCAAAGGTCTTTGTTATTTTTCTGCTTAAATTAATGACAATGAAGTTTGTCTTTTTAAACAAATCTTTCCTCTTATTCTTTGCATTTTGAAATATCTCTTTAGTATCACCCGAAGACTTTGATGCTTTCATCATTTTTAAAAGAGTCAAGTAAAAAAGAATGTTTCTTTTTTCTACTTTTAGAAAAAAAAGTCCGACTCGTTGTTTTTATGTCATCACAGAGTTGTAAAGTAGAACAGAATAAAAATTTATGTTTCGAAAAGGTGTTTCAATATCTATTAAAATACGCTTTTCAAAATTCATTAGAAATTATACATATGTATAGCAGTAAATTATTATTTTGTTTGTTTGTAAAATATAGATTTTGGACGATAATTATTTTTATCTCTGGAAAAATGTTCCGTTTTCTATCTCTTAACAAATTATTATTTCCCAAATTTAGATTACATATAAGTAATAAATTTAGCTATCTTTTAAAATTCTTTCTTTTTTACAACAACTTTTCTTAAATATAATTAAAAGTAATAAATGTAATATTCTTCTATTGATATCCTCGAAAAATATACATTTCAATTGTACAATAAAGATCAATTTTTGAGACGCTGCAAATTGTTATATATGTAAAATATAATTGAAGTCTAACTTACACGTATGTTGAAAAGTGTTATTTTGGTATCTTCGAATTCCTTCAATTTATTTATTTATTTCCTTAAAAATATAGAATGTATGCCTAAAAGACATAATCCACATCTTTTCTGTATTGTGCACTGCACAATTTCCCGTTAAGCAGTTGCCTGTGTACATTTGTCTGTAGTTTTAGCATTTTTCGCATTTTATTTTTGTATCTGAAATTATAATGAAGAATATTTATAAAGTTGGAAAATTTCTAAATTCTCGAGTTTTTGGGGGAATAAAATAGGTGTTGTAACCATGGTTCGCTAAATTCTAAGTTTGTTATAACATATACAATTGACTGTTTTTATATTACATTTGGTAGTAATTGGATATAGGATCAAGAGAATTTTTTAATTGTTATTTTCTAACATGTTAAATCATATTAGGTTGTCACAGTATGTATAAGCCTCAATTTCTTGTTGAAAATCTTATTAAGACCTCCAGATTTTTAACTCTCAGCAGACTTTTTTTTAGATATATTGCGGTATGTAAATAATTTACATTATATTTCATATTTATCATATAACATGCAATTAGTTAATTGTAAAAAACTAAAATATTTTTTTACTATCTGAATTCAATTTACAATGTTCAACATTGACAACCCTGTCAATGTTACACATTAACAAAATGGTATCATGGTCACTTTACCAAGTATGACCATTTTCTAAAAGTTGTCAAAAAGAACCGAACTTATGTAAACATTTTTTTAAAAATTTTCCTCAACTTTGCTGAGCATGACGTTTTGAAGAAACATTGCACTTAAGCCTGTTTTCACACAATTTGCCAAATTTTCACTATTTAATACAATACGAAATTGGACATTAAGGACACTCACAACCAAAATAAAAATGTATTCCTCGTCGTTTAAGCATTATACCAGTTTGCTTCTTATTGTCCTTCGTCAAAAGTTTTAGAAAATGAGAAAAAGCTAATACTGCTCCTGACAGCAACGTTTGCCAAGGTTTGTGGCATTCTTTTTTCAGTTCCAGGACTCTTGTTTTGTTTATTTGCAATAAGATATGATACAACATTTTAAAAGTTGTATTCTTGATTTTTTTTAATTCGAAATTTGTAATGCAAGTGAAAATACAGGAGGAAAGAGGTCAGTAAACGTTAAGTCAATATTTTGTTATATATTTGTCCTTCATGCAGTCGATACTTTGGCATTTGCACAATGCGTTGCTTTCTTGGACTTTTGATGACATTTTTACTCATAATCCAACTCTGTCTTTTGATTAATGTCCTTGTTTTAGAAAAAATAGTATTTCGTCAAGTGTGTTTTCAAAGTAAGCTTCCAGAAACACGAAGTACTTTTAGGTCGGTACATCTTGTTTTATTTTGTTTTAAATGACTTCTTTCTGTGTATTTACTTCAAGAGTTTTATCTAAAAAGGATACATAATGTATGTCTATATCTGCTGTCTCATTGACAATCATATCCATATATTAATTTTATATCAGTATATATTCAAAACAATTAACTAATTCAAATGTTGAAACTCAGTTTATTTGTGGAGAAATTTCTTTAGCAGTAATTATGAAAATTATATATATTGTGGGGAAATCAGGTCATAAAGTTTTGTTTTTAACCGACCTTACAGTTAATTTCTAGGTGTATGTCAAGGTATAATGTATGAAGTAGACCTATATATGTCTGCAGCATCCTAGATTCAATGATCAATGGGAAAGATGCGACCGACGTAGTGAAAGTACATCATCTTTGTAACGGACCATGAAACCCAAAGATTGAGCCATCATCTTCTCCCTTCTTTTTGTATGATATCAGTTTCATACGAATATCGCAATAAATTGCCGCGTAAGTCCGCGCACTTAGTTCACTTTGGAATGCCGAAAGTCTACTGGAAATCACGTCCGCCAAACATTACAAAAATGTTGTTAATCAAGAAATGAAACATTCAGCATATGTCTCTATTATGATTCTTTTTAGAAGAATCAGAATGAAAACAAAGTAAGGTTTGTCACATTCTAGAACCAAAATGTGTACCTGGGTTTGCCATCTTTTCTTAACAAGCAATAATTTATAGGGCCTACCATTTATTCTTAATATGTTTTCTACAAACATACACATTTATTTCAAAATATTCTGCATAGATTGATCAGGTATTGATTGCCTTGCCTAGTGTTCATCTGGGCCACACTTAATTTACAGGTAATCATACTTACGGTTTAAGTCAACTTATTTTTTGTTTTGTTTTCTCTTTGTTCAACAACATTCAAGGCAAAGAAATCATACGTGGTAAAAAAACTTTCGTCGGTGCGATAAAACAAGATAAGCATTACTTTTTGCTTTAATATTTACGTATAGTGTCATGACTGAAAACGCACTTTTGTCGATCTGCATTATTGAAATGAACAAAATACTGTTTTAAACGTATACTTTATTTTTTCATAATACCTGTTCCCTTGACATTCCAGAAAATAATAAAGAAGTGAAATAATGAATTGTCGTCTTGCATACAGAATTCAAGCAATGGCTAAAAATACATAGAGCCCAAATATTCATGTTCAAAACTAAATAACTAACCCTTTCATATTGTAATTAACTACAAATATGGCCAATAAACAAAATCAATTGGTTTTAGAATATTATTTTATATTATTTCTATTATTTATAGATTTCAAACAGATTTATTCAAATTCTTCTAATAGTAAGGAGAATAAAACGCAAACGAGAAAAGAACAAAAAACACGTGTTTGTGATATTTGTGTTTAGAATTTAGCATAGAGACGATTCGCTCTTATTTTTTTTACTTTTCATTTAAATAAAACAGAAATTGGTAATGTTCGACCGTCTCTCTTAAAGAATTTCAAATTTAAAGCTTTACCATATTTATCTCATTTAAAAGGTTTTTATGTCCTTTCTGTTTTTTTCTTGTTACAAGAGCATCATTGAAAAGTCTTATATAGAACATGGTCAGATGAGCTAAAATATGACAAATATTTATATTTTTAAAATTTTTTTGTTTAATAAGTTTTCGAGTTGATTGCAAAATCATACGGGATAGTGTTTTACTATGTACCTGTTCACATGAAAAATTTGCTAAAATGTTCACACGAAAAAATTTAAACTGCATAAAATTAATCAAAATAACCTTTAAATCACTTTAAATCATTTGACGTAGTGACATGGTTGACGTTAGTTGTTGCTAAAGATGGGGAAATTTTTAAGACGGAAAAGGGAAAAATTAACTTCCATCCGTCTCTATTGTAACCTGATTAAATAGAGTGTAAATACTATTTAATAATGATAAGTCACATGACATGTGAAATATTTATTTCCCCCTAAACGAGCAAAATGTATAAATATATAAAGTAAAGTTGAGAACAATATCTTACTTTTACAGAATTCTCAATCAATTTGATGATCCATAATTTTTTCATAGCATTAATGTAGGTACAAATATCTTTTCGATGAGGGACCGATCATTTGAACTAAACGGGTTAGTTTTTTTATCCAAAAAATATTTATTCCAAATCTTGATGTAAAATTAGAATGCTAAAATGTGAAAAGCTATTTTCAGTTAGAGAGAAAAAATGTCATGGTTTGCAGCGACTGAAAATAAAGTTATATAAATTTCTGTCACGTATGAAAATATTTTTGCTAACAAAAGATGTAAACCTGAACTTGGATGGTCGGTCACTTATCATTTTTTAGTTGATATAAAATTTTTTAGATACACACATTTTACTTCTCGTAAACAAGGCTTATTTCGTTAATAAGGTATTTAGAACAAAAAGTATCGTGAGAAAATATAAGATTGCAATATCGTGTTGTCTGCATTTCAACAAATATTGACAGTAATAACGAAAATTGCTTGTTACAAACAAAATACAGACTTTGATTATTTTTATGCGGCTAAACAATTTATATAAAAGTTTTTTTTAGTATTAGAGGTTATATCTAAATTTTTCATTTAAATAAGACGGAATATTACTTTTTGATTCAGCCTATTGTTACACAGAACAAAATGAAAGGTTTGTTTCTATACTCTAAGTTTTCAAAATATATTAAGATAGCTCAGAATTATACGTAAAGATTTTTAAACGAAGTTGCATAACATAATAATTTAAAACGTTCAGCCGACTAAACTTTTAGAGTTGAGTTAAGTAATGTTCAACTATGCAATTTGCATTAAGTTTTCTTGTTCAAAGTTTTCATTGACAAGAAAACGTTAATAATATGATAAATCTATTATTGCGTTAAAAAAGTTATAAAAAAAGTCTGTGAAGGCTTCATAGGTTCATAGGTCAGCTTGTCAGTAGATGTGTGCAAATGTTGACCCCGTAATCTGTTACACCTTAGGTTAGGTAAGAAGCCAAATCCGACGGCATCGACAACTACTTGGTGCAATAATTTTCGAAGCCTTTCTGTATTTTTATTGCTTCAGAATTTTAGCAAATGCGGCCAATTTCTGTAAAACATTGTTTGATAAATTTCATGTCAGACAAGACTGACAACTGGGCTGGTGAATACCCTAGGGGACATGTCAAATTAAATGTGTCTTTCGATATGGCTCATACACACTTTTCATGTCTTTAGGTTGTGTCTTAAGACATTAAATTGTCTCAAGATGTCTCAATACCTGCCGTGATGTAAAATAATTTACTAATGTTCTTAGAAGTGTCACAAAGTTTCTATTATATTTTGATTTCACTAATTATCAATGACCCAATAAGTTTGTTTATTCGAACGAACTTTTGAATTAATAAAACTTTGACTTTATTCGATATCTGTACTTTTTCTTTTAGAATTGGCACTATCAAAGTTACCAATGAACTGCTTTGCGGACACCAAGTTCCAGTCGCGATCAAACAGTTTTCCAAATTATAATCTTATGCCACAGTTTATCAGTAATGATGGATTCCATGCAGGTAATTTATCCATAAAAATCTTTAAAAAGGTTGAGATCTGGTGCTCCGGAAGGGTAAGCAACTACTGCACCACTTGTCTCGTACGTCGGGTTACCAAGAAGCCAAAGCACATTTTTATTTACAATCGCTGTTTGTCACAACCTGTATAGGAACGGATTCGAATTTATGACATTTTCATTTGTGAAATTGATATTTTGTACCGGCCAAATTATGATAGTGACCAAAACATTTCCGGAATGATGACTTAAATTTTCCACTTGCGTTTGAGCATTGTCCAAATAGAGCCTTTTTTTACAAATATCGTAAAGTAAAATACACAAGATTGAAAGAAATCCAAAATAAAAAAGTAAAAACAAAATTGTAGGGATAGATTTTATCAAAGACTTTCAAAAATAAAAAATAAAACTGGGGCAGTGTTTCGTTTATCCAGAAGAAAACAAATCAATGTGCATTCTAATAAGGATTTATTTATTTATTTATTTATTTATTTATTTATTTATTTATTTATTTATTTATTCTAATAAGGATTTATTTTTTATTTTCAAAGAAAGAAACTGGAATATATTGAATAAAGCAAAACCTTATTTCTGTTAGATAGATAACTTCAATAACTAAATTCTAAGAGAAAAAATTGCTTTGAAATGATACGTTTTATATTAATGTTGCTAATTGGAAAGAGAAATTTTACAACAAATTACTGTTAAGTACACATTCCCAGTGTACATGTACAGTAAAGCAATATTGATCTACCTTAATTTTGGATGAAAAGGAAAATGTATAAGGCATCATTTCAGTCAAAGAAAATGGCTACAATTTCCAAAAGTGTAAATAAAATCACTCAAAGATACTTAAGTGGTAGAAGTTATAGTTTCGTCAAAAGACTAACAAGACCATGCCCAACAAAAGAAACGAAAATACATATGTATACAAAAAGAACAGCTTGAATTTAAAACAGCCCTAATATATCGTTGATAAGCTCTCGCCGATTTTTGTTACTTTTGAATGATATCACATTTTATTTTGGGAGCTTTTATAGCTAACATGTAAATGATTGTCATGTATAATATAAAATTAGGAGAATTTAAACTTCTACAGGTTCCATTATGGCCTTCAATAATGAACCCGAGTCCATACCATAACGAAAGCTCTAAACGGCCCGGAAATACAAATTGTGAAACTATCGAAAAACACGACAATTGTCCTCATCTAAAACAAAAATAATGAACATATAACAATAAATGACTAATTAAACAACGACAACCACTTGCCTACAAGTTCCTGTCTTGGGACAGGCACATTAGTATGTGGCGTGGTTAAACCGGTTGGTGAGCGCTCAACCCTCCCCCTAACCTGGGACAGTGGTGTGACAAAACAACAATAAAAACACA
>JAULBM010350456.1:0-12172 GCA_032357055.1 Geukensia granosissima | reverse complement strand
ATTTAGGTTATGGGCTTATAACCAAAATACTTTCAACCAATCAGAAGACGCGTTACATCCAATATTAAATTATATTCCATTCCTTGAAAAAAGAAGAGCATGCAACTCAAGCACAGGGAAACTTTTAATACATATGTGTTAATTTTTTTATAGAATTTTTAGATGCTGGACCATGAGGGATAAGGATATGGAAAAATCACTCTCAGGTTGACTCAAATTCCCTTTTCGTTATTGGTTCAAGGTTAAATATTCCTTAAGAATTGTTGTCTGTTGAATCAAGATATTATTGTCACTTAAATGATTTTTTATATTAGGCCACACTTAATAAATTGTTTGTTTCATGTTGCCTTTTCAGGGGTTTGAGGTTTGGTTTTGAAGGTAGCAATTGTTTTTTTTTGAAAAATGTGATTAGTCCTATTTGAAGGATTCCGCATTAAGGTTCAATGTCTAAAATGTCTTCCAAACCACTAAATATTGAAACTCTGAAATTTGTATTAAAGAAATTTTTTTTAACTACATGTGTACTTTAATTGATCTTTGACATTAGTTTGTCTTTCAGTGCACTTATATCAACATCAGTCTTGTTAATTGTAAACTTCATATTAATGCAGAAAATGAAACCTTCCAAATGCTGCTAGGAGGCCAAGCTACTTTGAATTTAGTGGGAGAAGTGACCTCTAACTCATATACTGAGAGGTTAAAGTCCAAACAAAATTTTTCTGCTGTGCTAAGGTTTTGATAAAAGTTTTCTTTCAAAAGGTAATGGAATTATAACAAATTAAATAATACATTTAATAGTGTTAGTTTATGAAAAATTGTTTTTTGAACCTTTGCACTACTAAGAGATAACAATTTTTAATAAATAAATATTAAGCTTTTATAGTTCATTGTCTTTTTTAGGGAAACAAGCTTAGAAAAAAGCTACATTAATCACTATTCCAACCATTTAAAATAAAAATATATAAAAAAATAATTAAGTGTATTATTGATAGCTGGTAAACCTAAGTTGAATTTCATATTTGAAGTAATTATCAAACTTGTAATACTTGAAAAGTTGTTTGAAAACTGAATATTTTCAATAGAATGGGAATGAAAAATAAGGATATATTTATTTTAGTATTGCCTTAATTTCGTTAGGTTTACATTCAGCCAATTCGCCCTTTGGTGAGGTGCCTTATCCCAAACTCATTTAAATGCTTTAAACGATGTGTTTTCCAAAAAAGACAACTTGGAAATTTAAATCGGTCAAATGATCAGATAATTAAAATCCTGTTACAGAAAAGAATCAGAAAAAATCTAATAGAGAAAAACAATTTATTTCTTTAAGACTGATAAAAAATTCCATTGGTAAAATTTAGGTGGGTAGTTTTAACTAGCATCTATTCATACCAGCCCATTTCTTGCTCATTTTAAATGCATTAGCAGCTCTGACGTAAAGTTCACATGCTTCTTCTGTCTTGCTGGATGACCTGAAATATCAAGATAACTCATACATGTAGTTGACAAGGTGTAGCTTCCTGGTGTTTGGTATGATACTCAGATGAAAATGGAATTGAGCACTCCTTTACTTTAGGTATTCCATATGAATGCAATACTGTAATATATATGTACATATATTTAAAATTTATACTGTTCAGAAAAAAAATATAAAATGAATTTGGTAATACTTTAATGACTTCAACTTAAATATTAATAGTTTTTATTTTTAATGTTTTTTTCTTCTTTTGAAATACATATACATGTATATTGTTTATCTAATCATCTTTGGTGTGTCACAATTTTATTGCTTGTATTAATGGCTTTGTATTTCAACTTTGTCTGTTTGATGTCTGTTTTTGCATGAATGTTAATGAATTACAAATTCCATTTCAGTTGTACAATTATTACATATATGCAAAAATTCATCCGTAAATTAACATTAAGGCATCACAAACTAGGATCATAACAAACTAGGCCTACTGATTATTCTGTAAATGTAATTCTTTAATCACTATTACAAAGGAGGTTATACATGTATGAGAAGGAGAGTGCACACCAACTTGAATGAAATTAACATCCCAGGGGTAGTAATTTTATCAAGGGAAAATTAAGAAACCAACCGTATTATCACCCACTTGATACGGCCTTTGATATCCTTTGCTGTTACCGCTATCTATCAAGTAGATTTAGGATCTTCAGTGTCACATGTTTTTTTTCAGTGATGGGTTCCTCACCCAGTCAAGTAAAACTGTTGTAATTACTGTGCCTCTTGCTTAATAATTTCGGGTGCCAAATTTGAGTCATAATAGTCCAACAAGGGTTAATTATGGTTGAAAAAAAAAAAAGTTATGCGACTAGACAGTAATTAAAGTGGGAAACACTGTCTAATAAAACAGCACCTCGCTTTAAACAATTCCTGGGCTCCTTGTAAAGTTCTGAAGATGAGATTCTTCAAGTTACATAGATAATAAGTGATATACTTTCACAATAGTGACCAGTGGCAGCTAGAGCAAAGTTTTTTATTTGAACTTAGGAGAATTTATTAAGAATTCAGACTTATCATAGGTTGCAATGGGACAGACAAATAATATTTATCGTTTCACTTTGCATTAATTCTTATTATTAACGCGTTTACCTTCTCATTATATTTTGTAAATTCATATAAACATAAGTTTTTAATAGCATAATCAGATATTGAGTTCACTGTCCAATTAACATTTTTGTCAGTTGGTCTACTCCCAGTTCGTCTACTATTTGACCATTCACAGTTGGTCTAATCACATTTCGTCTACTTTAAAAAATATGTTGTTCCCATTTGGTCTACTCTGATAAAATAAGGGCTTTCCCAAAGAGAAGAATGGAATATAACTTTATTTCACATTATATAATTTTTTAATATCAATTTGGATGGAAAAAATATTAAACGTTATTTTTTTGGATGATTTTGTAAATCTGCTCCCAGCAATTTATATCAATGACATGCATTTATTTAAAGTTGAATTGTTCTATAAACAATCTTTTGCTGAACTGAACAAAATGCAAGTTGAATTGTTCTATAAACAATCTTTTGTTGAACTGAACATCTTAATAATTATCAGTATGTATGTTTTACACTCTTTCTAATTACAAAACAAACAATTAATTTTAGGTATCCAGAACTAAAACAATAAAATAATTACAATAATCAACTCCTAATTAATTGTTATGTTTTGGAATTGCAGACAAACAAAGGAGACTGTCAAGTCTGAAGGGATGAAGCCATTCCATATGAACTCAAAAGTATTGTTTAAAAAAAGCAATCTATCTACAACAAAAATATTCCAACATCCAAAAATACAAAAATTATTAAGAGATCAAAATATAATTAAAAATAATTGCGGATCTTTTTTAAAAATAAAGATTTTTCTCAAAGTAAACCAAAAGGGAATGACATTTTTTTCACAGTAGACGAACTGGGAGTGGACCAAATGGGAATAGACCAACTGGGAATAAACCTGTTCTTTGTAGGCAATAAATATGTACATGTATATAAAATTTGAAAGGTATAAAATAACTGAATAATCAGTTATTTCATTGGAATTCTGCTGATAATTTAAGCAGGGCTATGCAACAAACAAACACCAAAATACCTACATCAAACACTTTTCATGCATTATTTGTTTGATCTAGTTAAATTTAGTCGTTTATATTTCAGTTGACTGAAATTGGACTATTTGTACTGTGTGTAAAAGGATTTAAAAGAAATTAGGTCCTTTCAGTTAGTTTCGGAAAAATAATCAGCCGTTATCATGGTTATCAATATGCAATAATTGACCCATTTCCAATTGTGTCATAGTAATCTTTCCTGATTTACAACTACGGCTATGCTAACATTACAGTATATACGATTTTACATTAATTATCAAAATTTTTAACTGTAGACCTAATTAAATCATACCAATTAGTGGCAGGATGTGATATAACCCCAAGCACTTATTTACTTATTCAGATGCACAGGTAAGTTGTTTATTGTGGCAATAAACAAAAGGATTAGTGGTCCTACCATAGGATATAATAGAGCTGACAGCCGTAGTTTTTAATCAAGGGAAGTTATTCAGAGTGAATTGGAAACTGGTCAATTCACACCAACTTATAAAAACAGCAGTAACATTCAATGTGTTACTAGTGTCTATTGTGCACTCTCCTTCTAAATATACCTCCTTGCTATTACGACATTTTTTCTTTGATCTTTTATGCATAATAGTATATGTAGTATATGCAGAGTTTTTACACATTATTTTATCACTATTACTTTAAATTATTTTTTCTTTCATCCTTTCTCCGGTATTGGCAGATGGAGTTCGTACACATTATTTAATCAATATTATTTACATTTTTAAAATGTTTTCTGCATAATAGTATCCGTGGTGTAGGCAGAGTTCGTACATGTTATTTATGGAATATTCCACCAGGCCTAGTTCGTTATGGTCCGAGTTTTGTTATGCCTTAAAGTTATGGGTCGAGTTCTTCGCGTTTATCCGAATTATCGTATCATTACAGTACCCAAAGAAAGAGCTGAAGAATCCCTGAGCAGACTTTTCCTTTTTCTCAGCTTCTGTGACCAGCTGCCGAGCCTTCTCATCGTTATCTGCCATGGTTTAATCTCAATAAATCGTACAATTTCTGACGTGTGTCACACCACTATTTACAAATTTGACATCATTAAATAATCCTATTCTCGAAAACGTTTATTCCCAAACAAAAAAGTGAACAAAGATCAAGCGTCTACTGGAACAGACCTACTTCCGGATTAAACCAAAGGCCCACATTAGTCTCAATATATAAATAGCAAAATAGCGATAATTAAATACTAAAAAGGCATCGCCTTCAAAGAGGACGAAAGAAATCATGAACGGAATTAAATTATGTATTTTCAGCACACGATAACGGCCCATCCTGATTGAAGGCCTCTAGATATGTAAAGCCCCTCTGTTTTTCAATCGTGGAACTTACCGAGTGCCGTACGTTTCTCTGATATTTACCCATATAATTTCATTTTCATATCTTATATCTTGTTTATATGAGTAACGGAATTAATTTGTAAAAATGTATTATTCTAAGTGCATGTTACAGTTCGAAAAATATTTGATTTCATATTATTTATGTAAGCATTTCCCTTAAATATCCGATAACGGTTCCTTTTTTTGTATTTCATTCAAGTGTACATTTCGGTTCTTTCCAGGTATAGACTTGTAGATCCCTGTATCGCGCAATGGCATCCGATGGCAACATCAGAAATTTAATTTCAACGCGATATAATGATTCAAGAGAGTAATATAACTAACGTTAGAAATAATTAATTTACGGTTCGATCCCAGCTGCGATGAGAGTGAGACTGGAATACGTAAAATAATACATGCAACAAAACATTTAACACTAAGACATACCAAAGACCACCTCGACCTGGGTTGGCACATAAGATCGGTGGCAGGACTAAACCAGTTCAGACTTAGATTGCTGATAAGACATCGATCCTCTCAACTGGTGGTAATTTGAAATAAGCAACTCTGTTCTAGAAAGCCATGTGAAAAAGATACCCTGTTATGTAAATTCTTCTTTTATTCTCGCGGTTAGAGTGCGGTCTCGCTGTCATTACCCCATATCTTTTTATTATCAGATTCATAACAAGGTCATAAAACCAAACACTAACAGAGGAAACCATACCTCTCATTGATCAGTTAACAATGAAAAAGCTAATATAGTGGTCCAAAAATTCTGAGAAAATATACCTGTTATGTCATCAGTAGAGAAGACACCCGTCTTATGATATTGATGATAATAAAGACTTTGACATCAAATTTGATGGTGCCAATCAATGGCTTTTCAATATAAATAAACTTACATAAAGCATTTGACCATAGAAACAAAATAATGTAAGACATGTGATGGCATCATATAAAACATAAAGGATAAAGTATAAAATACAACCACGATACTAGTTTTACCAGTATTGTCAACAATACTAGTACATATATTTATACCAGTATTGTTACCAGTATCTTCCAGTGTCTGTAATCTGGAAGATACTAGACAATACTGCAACTCCAGTATTATAAGAACTGATCACTAACACCATGTACTGAATTTTAGGAAGAAGTGCAAAATGGTCGAAATCCTATTTTTAAGGTCAAAATTCGTACAAAAATAATTTTTTCAAACGTTTTGTTGTTTTGATTATAGGACCACCGGAACTTTAATCGATTATGCTAGTGTTTATAATATCCATTCCCAAACCCATAGATTAGTTGAAATTACGTTTGTTCTCGCCACGATATGGCTTAAATATTGCCGACGTGGCGTTAAACAACATTCAATCAATCAAAGAACCAAACCCAAAGAAAGGTCCGTAACGGATTTTTACTGGCACCTCGGTTCGCCATTGGAAAACGTCTATAAATTCATGTATTTTGTCTTCGTTTTATTGTTTCCGTAAAAATGATAATTTTTCTTTCTAATGGTGTATAAAACCCCTTACTTTGCTGTCAATCAACTGCAAACATTTGTTTATCCCAAACGACACACAAATAAGAATCTCGCAATCATATGTCACACATCATACCGCAATGAATGAAACTTCGATCGGAGTATCCTAAGTCGAATCTAAATTAACCAATGAATAGATAGCTTCTATAAGAAGTCGAATCTAAAATATCCAAAAAATAGGTAGCTTCTATAAAAAGTCGATTCTAAAACATCAAAATAGGTAGCTTCTATAAAAAGTCGATTCGAAAATATCAAAAATAGGTAGCTTCTATAAAAAGTCGAATCTAAAATATCCAAAAATAGGTAGCTTTTATAAAAAGTCGATTTTAAAATATCAAAAATAGGTAGCTTCTATAAAAAGTCGAATCTAAAATACCCAAAATAGGTAGCTTCTATAAAAGGTCGTATCTAAAATATCCAAAAATAGGTAGCTTCTATAAAAAGTCGATTTTAAAATATCAAAAATAGGTAGCTTCTATAAAAAGTCGAATCTAAAATACCAAAAATGGGTAGCTTCTATAAAAAGTCGAATCCAAAATATCCAAAAATAGGTAGCTTCTATAAAAACTCGAATCTAAAATTAGAAAATAGCCGTTAGGCTGAAAGCAATAATTTGCTGTTTAGGACATAAATAACTTTCATCCTCTAGAAATTAGCTATAGCCATGTGAATTCATTGATTACTTGGTAACGAGAACAAATTCGGTCATTTCCTTCTCCGTAGATTGAAACAAACAAACGATGTTTACTTTTTTCTAAGATATTATATATTATTTATGCATCACGTGCAACAAACTGACGCCCCATTAGGTAAAGTTTTTACCATGACGGAGAAACAAAGTAACCTATTTGTAAACCCCGGTGACTCTAGGGGTGGTCTAGTATTTGTACATCTCGCCCAAGCAACGGACGCCCTTTACCAGGGGGTTCTACCTGCAGGCGGAGAAACCTAATGGCCTTTTCTATACCACGACTGGCCTTGGGGGCTTAATGAACTCACATTACTTGACATTCTTAAAAAGATATCAAATGTTAAAAGGTGGGTGTTTCAAAGTTGCATTACAATTTTGTATGATTAAACTGACACGTTAATATAAAAATATGAGATGTGGCATGATTGTCTATGAGACAGTCATCCATCCAATGACAGTCTAATTAAAACTTCCAGGTCCACAAAATAAAAAATGCAAAACCACTCCCAAAACACGACATTCGACCCGATCTATTAAAAAAATTGTAAACAAATAATAATAAACGACTAGTTAAACAACGACAACCACTGGACTACAGAGGTTCCTGGCTTGGGACAGCTACACTAAGTATGCCGGAGTCATCAGTTTGTGAGCGCTCAAGCCCCCCCCCCCCCCCTAACCTGGGACAGTGGTATGACAAAACAGCTATGAAAACAAGCTACAAAACCGGCCAGAACGGACTCAACACCGAATTACACCGAAAACCAACAACACCAACACATGACACAAAGAAAGCATCGACCCCGATGTAGCACCCGCAGCCGCCGTCCAACAGATCAGAACCCAGATGCAACCGACCAGGAAAATGTTGGAAAAGATGTAAAACGTATAGATCTTTCCAACACACGTTCGAGTATCCGAAAAAACAGAAGAGCATGTAACTCAAGCAAGGAACCCATGTATACACAAGAGAAAAACTCTGAAATAATATTCATAAGAAAGAATATGGATATGTCAGAAGACACGATCTGCATCTTGCATACGTTTGAAAACAAATATTCGAAACCAAATCTAATTGCGCGACAGAGCGGTTTTCTGGATTTACCTTCGTCATTGACACTCTATGAGCCAAAATCAGGAAGACCAGCAAAATTCTATGATTTTTATATTGGAACATTAAAATATTCCAGAATATTTCCAGCCCTCTTATTAGAAAGTTATAGCATGGCTCGAATTAAAAAAAATTCTTTTCTTTAATTCGTCATGACCATAAGTTGATTCTACAACTGACGATTTTAAGTGGAACACCGTTATGCCTTATCAGTACAGTATGATAATTCTCAGAGTTGACAACAAGTTGAACTAATGTAATGTGGATACAGGGACATTTGTTGGGATTTATTCGTTATGATTAACAGGACTGTAGTGTGGACATTAATATGTTTCTTTTTATTTGTGAGAGATATTCAGAGTTTTAGATATGATAGAGACACAGAACGAACATTATGTAGAACCCAGTGTGCAGCCCTGTGTATGGACGATAAGGTAAAACATATGGTAGTTTCTCATAGGAAATTGGAATTTTAGATATATATTTAACCGATAAAAATACACTACATGTAATATTTATTTATATAATAATTAAAATTTCCAATTGGACAATTCAAAACTGTTTTAGTTATGGACTTATCAAACATGTCAAATAATGGCGATATGAACATATCCAATATTCAGGGTTTATAAACATGAACTATAGGGAAAAAGCAATCCGGGTCACCCAGTGTGTTGGGACTATTCGCTTTTGACCAATGTTCGACTTCATAAGATCAATACATGTATGGAAGCAGGGACGGTTAAGAAGTTTTCTTATAAAGCAATTTTCTTTTTATTTGCATGTAATGGCATATAATTTTAGGTGTAAATCTGTAAATCTCTCCAGTGTAAGGTTTTTGGAGGTCCGGTCCTGAAATACCACAGTTAAATGCTACTGAAAATGAAAGTAGTTGTTAACTGCAATTGTTCACTATGGAGATAGGGATTATATGGTTGAATTATTATTTTTTGTTTACATCCAACCAAACAGGTCCTAATATGATTTAAGAAGGCAAACTATTCTTGATAAACATTGGAACATGAATGACTATGGTTTTATTTGTTTAGTCTGAAATGAAAGTTGTCAGACTCGCCGCAACACAAATCTCTACAATATTACCTTCATAACACCATACTGAGATTAATAAAAACAATGAGTTCGAATTTAATGGAAAACTGTAAAAACACGTATTTGGGGGTCAAGTGGGCGGTATTATATCACCTACATGCACAGGTATATATCTTGCACAAATACTCTGAGTTTGAACATAACAGAAAAAATTAGTATGTATTGTCAATACAGATATTCATTCAGGACGGATTCTTTTATAATAATGGAAATGGATTGGAAATTAAGAACTTCTTAAAAATAGCCAATATTATACATCCATTTCCAAAGTTCACATACATTTAAAATGAATTTGAACATATGTAGACACAAAGGTCTATAAGGACACAAGATCTAATGACGGAAGGATCTTTGGTGTAAGAAAAAAGAATAAGAAGATACCAATTATAACGGCATACTAAAATCATTATAAGAAAACAGAATACCATGGCCAACGAAATGAAACGAAAGACAAACATAGTACACACAACGTACCGGTCAAACAAATTATTAGGGCGACCGAAAGTTTTCGGCGTTATGACTTTAATCATTCCACCTGGAGCAAGAGAAAAGTCTCTATGGGATTTACAATTAATGTAAAAGGGAGATATTCATTTTCTTGGCGGACCTCTAGGATGCCCAAAGAGTAAAAAATAACTTTAAATGTAGTGGCAATTTTTTTTTCTTATCTCAGTGCAACAAATTACACAAGTTCATGGTTGATATAATTCGATTTTGAACATTTAGTGTTTTAGAAGACAAAAACTTTCAAAGGGAAATTCCCCGCCAAAAACAGTTTTATGTGCCTGAAAAGTATCTGGTGAGGGCAGTGCTTTTATTTTAATATTTTATTACGTACTACTTCTTGACAAAAATTTGTAAAATATCCCTAAGATAAAGTTTTGAAATTTCCAAAAAGCCATTCAACGGAGTAAGATAACAGTTGGCGTAAGTCTGGGTATAAAGCAGACCTTTCAGTTTTTTAGCATCCTTAATTACATATTGAAAGTACAGAATTATTTCAATACTTGCTAATTAGTGCACATCCCAAACATACATTAGCAAATACTATTATAGGGGGACATTACAAAATAACATTGAAGAAGACCTTGAGAAACACCTACTTACTCAGAGAATAGAACTAGAAGAAAGGTGATAAGACCTAGTATTTGTAGAAATTAAACATTTGAAACAAAACAAAACAAAAAAAAACCTGACAGGTCCTTCTTCAAAATAATATGATCATGTAAAAGATATTGATATATCATTAGCATTAGTTACAAAATACAATACCGCAATCAAAAAATAGTTAGTACGTAATAAAACACAAATGGCATAGACTGTTACCTGTCACTCTCCTCATATACGCAGATATCATCCCTAGACCATGATATTGGTCGAGGAATGATGCAAGGGCTGATATGGAAAGTAACAACCAAAAACTACAGTGTACGTGACATCATAATTCTCTTAGCTTGAGTGTGAGGGCTAATTTTAGATTTACAATGTAAAATCCATTTCAATCTCTAGATATGGTTACCTTTCCAAGTTTTGTTGCAAAAGTTTTTCAGTTCCAAGACTCTTGGCGCAACAATCTTTTTTATTTACTTCTACATGAGACAACATTTTAAGGCTTCATTCTTAAAGTATTTAAAAATTATGAAATTGATTATACAAGTGAAACAAATACAAGGGAAAGAGGCCATTCCTCTTTTCATATAAGAACACGTCACTATTAATTATGTGATAAATGAAATATATAGATTCCACAATTTTTAACGTCACCTTCGAAGATTGTTGGTTGATCATAAATCCACCCCGCCCAACCTGGCTGAGTAATCGAGCCACCAATTTTCTTAACCCGCGATTGCTCTCGGGTCAATTGTGTTTAAAACAGCTAGACCAAACAATGGAAATCTTTTAGCAGTTCTACCTGCAGGCGGAGAAACCGAACGGATTATTTCTATAATCTGATCGCCATCGGTTGATTGATTGTTGTTAAACGTGGCAAATATTACATGCATATTCAGGGAAAGAACAAGTTATCAAACAATAAATAAAAAAGGGTAAACTGGGAGAAAGGCCGGGTAATTTTCAGACCACAGCATGCCAAATTGGGACAGTTAGGGTAGGGGCGCGACATTAAGTCTTGACAACTAGCCACCAACCGCCGCTTCAAAGGGATGTTTAACTTGATGATAGCGTGGCGTTCTCCCACCACGGTGGTAACGTTCCCGTTGGGGACGAGTTGAGATTTTATACATCGCGCCCAACCTAAGGACGCTCCTATAGAAGGGCGGAGAAACCGAGTTATTCATTTCTAAGCCCCGGCTACATTCGGTGTTTTTGAGTATTTATACATCCTGCCCAACGAACGGAGGTTTTACCTGCAGGCGGAGAAAACGAACAACCTATTTCTATATCCCGGCCGTCATCGGGGGTTTTCGTATTTAAATGATTAATAAATGAATAATGGGTGGAAGTTAAGCAAGTGTGGCTTTTTCAATATTTCAACAATAAATTATACGTCCATCAAATTTTGATTTTCAAGGACTTTCAAGGACCTTATTCATATTTCAAGCACTTTCGAATCCTTGGTTTTCAAACTTTCATTGTTAGGTACTTTCAAGGATTTCAAGCGCCTGTACAAACCCTGTAAGTGGGTTGGATGGGGTCAGGCCAGGTAATTTATAGCCAAAGGATGCCAAAGGACATTGGCCACTTTGCCCTGATAATATTTCATTCGATTTAATTACAGGTGATGGTTATTTATAGATCGA
>JAULBM010350446.1:0-12173 GCA_032357055.1 Geukensia granosissima | reverse complement strand
AAGCCCTAACATGTTACTTTTACCTGTATGATGCAATGTCTACCACTGCATATATTTTTTTTTTCATGCATGCCTTTTTTAGTAACTATGGTGCTGTATGCCATTTGACCTGGAACTGTATAACGAGACCTAAGCATAAAACTTAACAAATAAAAATGTGTCAGATTTAAATCTTATTGAAGTACATGCAGGTTATAGACTTCAATAGAACACACTATTGGCCGTAATTATCAGAAAGAGGCTGTATATGCATATTAACTAAATGTAGTAATAGGAGATCTTGAGGAAGCCATCAAATTTACAAATCAGTTAAAATATGGAGGTTTAATAATTACTTGCTGTTAAAGATGGTAAAATGGTCACATTCAAAAGCAAGCTGTAAAAGGCCAGGCAGGCCCACAAGAACACATTGAAATACATGTATACATACTAGTTATCTCCCATTCTATCTACCAAATATAACTACATATGTAAAAGCATAAAAAGTGACAATATCAAGATAACAGCATCAACTGGACTACATATTCCTGATTTGTGAAAGGCACATAAAGTATTTGGTAGGATTAATTACTTGCATTTTTGACAGAGAGTTTCAAATCTACAAGCAATTGATAGACGTATTCAGATTTCTTAAACATAGACATCAATTGAGATATATACAATAGGACAAAAAACAAAGTCTTATGTATTAACTGAAGTAGATTCATAGAAATTCCTTTAAATATAAATAACATTTTTTACTGTGTAGATAAATATTAGTCATGTTAGTTATACATTGCAGAAAGCATATGAAAGAAGAAAATAAAATTTTATATTTAAACAGAAACTCAAAAACTATTTTTAAATTTTACCTTCAAATGTATTTTCAGAACTAAATATGTAATTTTTAACAGGTACTTCATACCTACGAAGGCCATGAACATCCTGTTCATCTTTTGTTACCCTTTGGGAACCACTTAATCTCAATAGATATCAAAAGTCAGGTCAAAGTATGGGATATCAACTCAGAGGGTAAGTATACTTATCTTATACTTATGCAAACAATAACATTATAGGATGGTTTGATGTTGACAGTAATGGAATGCCATATTGGCCCTTTTACAAGCCCTCACCATCACTTTGTTTCTAAGATGGTTAAGCTCCCCTTGGTCAACATCACTTCTAGGTTTATTGCCTACACTTCAAGCATTAATGCAATGGTTTAATGATACTTAAGTGTAGTTTGCCATCTAGGATTGGATTAGTTTCACTGAAGAATACTAATTTATAGTAATAAAAGACAATATACCACCAAAAAGACATTTAAAATATGGGGAGGGAGCTGGAATCTTTAATCCCAAACAACAATAACATTATGGATTTATACAAAATTCTATAGTCAATCTTCTCACTTAACTGCTGTTATAAATGGCCTTTAAGGACAATTTATCATCTCCTTGGCATCTAATTATTATCACACTTCCACAATGCAGTTCCATTGCCATGGATAGCTCTGTGATAATTTATGTTTTTTTAATTGAATAACTAGTATTACTTGATAAATGTATTAGTACAGATATATTTTACACAATGACTCCCATGAAAATCATAAAATTGTACATGTGAATGTGTTTGTGAAATAATTAAATTAAGTACATTTATACCATTAAAATGATAGGGTTTGGTTCAAACAAAAGTAAATATTGGTTGAGGCACACAAGCTAGATATTAAAACAAATTATTCATATTTTAAAAAATTCCTTTCATACATGTATATTTTATAGGTGTGTATTTAGAGATGGACTTCAACAATGAGGGATTTCAGATCACAGCTGTTATGCATCCTCATACATACCTTAATAAGATACTTCTGGGAAGTAAACAGGGCACACTACAGTTGTGGAATATCAAACAGGATAAAATGTTATATGTGTTTGAAGGCTGGAATAGTGCCATTACTTGTTTAGAACAGGTATATTATTACTTAGAACAGGTATATTATTACAGTGAAAAACTGTCCAGAAATAAACACAGATCACCAGATTTAACCAACAAGGAATTATCCTTGATTATCCTTGATCTTCTCTCTGAGAGATCGCCTCGGTGGTGTAATGGGTAGTGTGCTTGCCTCCAGTGCAGAAGGTCGTGGGTTTGATCACCAGCTGGGTCAAACCAAAGACATCAAAACTAGTATTTACTGCTTCTCCACTTAGCATGCAGCATTTAGTAGTGTGAGCAAAAACTGGTCGGCCCAGAGTCTGAATAATGGGTCTGGGTAAAGTAGCACGTCTTCCTGTGGACTGTTGCTTTTGTGAGCGAGCATGTTAAAAATCTGGATTAAAGCATGTTGATCTAGTATAAAGCAGACTTTATTCATCATCACTCATCATTAATATGCTCTCGTCCTGAATATGCATGAATTAATTGCCACTAGACATTAAGCACCATTCAATCAATCAATCAATCAATCTTTCTGAGAGCTATAATATCCATTAAGACATTTTCAAGACTGTTTATGGCTTGATTGCTTTGTAACGTCATTGGCGTCATGTTCCCTATGATGTCACAGAACAATGGAATCAACCATTTTGTTTTTCATATCAGTGAACACACCTGATAATAGAATTATCAAGCACATAAGACCAAAGGAATTCAGTCTTAGTTAGTATACAAAATAAAACATAAGAACTGAAAGATACCCAAGAACTGTAAAAAACTGTAAGGCCAGGACATGATATATTTGTGCTTCCTGCTCCTTGACTGACCCTAATTAACCAAAATCAGGTGAAAACTTCCAGCATTGCACTTGTTTGGATTTACCCAGAACTGTAATCAAATTCAGGATTTTGTGATTTTTTTGTGAATTTAGAAACATGAAATCAATTTCTGACCTACCAATCATAATTTTTTTTGGCTAATAGCCGGAAACAGATATTTAAGTGTTTTTGGCCTAAGTCAAAGGACAGATGACAACATGGCAGAGAGAAGGGGAACAGAAGACTTGCAATAAACACACAAAATACTACACAGAAAAGTAACAATTAAATAACATTAACTCCATGAAAATAAGCATCAAGCTCCACTATTCAGGAATAATTTTATTCCACTATTTCCCTTATTGGCAGTCTTGACATGTCCATTACCATTCTTATTATACCCTAAATAAAGTACACACTGTCCGTCAATCCGTCTGTCCACATAGGTTGTAAGGGCATCTCCTCCTAATCTGTTCAATGGATTTCAGTGAAACTTTGCATGAACATAAGACACTATGTATAGATGAGCATATTGGAAGGAAGTTTATTTCCACTCATTATAAGGGCAGATAATTGATGGTATAATCAGTTCCCAGCAATTATCAACAGTCCATATATTAAAGATATCAAGTATGCATTGAATACATAGTTTAACTTGAAATCATTTTTTTATACTTTTATACTAGTATAAATGTAGAATTAAAATCCAATTATGAAGAAAGTAGAAAAATAAAATTATAATTGTTGTATCAAAAAAGCATGAGTTTGCTGTGTAGGACGTTAATAACTTTCAACCCCCCCTTGTTTATGAAGGGTATCAGCTATGAATATAATACAATCTGGTTTTAGAGATTTTTTTTTCTATTTTAGCAATCTGTTCAAATTTATGACTGTGTATTTATGATTTTTCAGTCACCAGCTATTGATGTTGTTGCAATAGGACTTGCAGATGGGCAAATTGTAGTACACAACCTCAAGTTTGACGAGACCATAATGAAATTTAGACAGGACTGGGGACCAGTCACCACACTTGCATTTAGGACAGGTAATGTCAAAATTCATACCGTAACATTAATTTTACATCTTAAAAGTTTACCCTATTTGATTTACTTATTCATTCAACTATTAAAAATCACTAAAGTTATTTATGATTATACATGTAATTCCATTGATATAAAATATAAGGTACCAGTAATATTTTGAAATTCCAGTTGATGTTAGTGGTGACTACACAGCTTTTATACAGAAAAATTTCTTTATTAAAGGGAGACTGAAAATACAGCCTATAGATCACTGTAATCTATCACCTATACAGCGTGAGTTGGAGCCTGACTTTGTATGAAACAAAAAAGTGTTGAATTTGAGTCACATTGCACATGATAAGGTTGTCAGTTATATGCCCAAGATCGGTGGTTCTCTCCGG
The DNA here is from genome assembly GCA_032357055.1 of Geukensia granosissima. Lineage (NCBI taxonomy): Eukaryota > Metazoa > Mollusca > Bivalvia > Mytilida > Mytilidae > Geukensia > Geukensia granosissima. The sequence continues at coordinate 8,015 of JAULBM010350446.1, read as the reverse complement.
GTACTCTGGCCCTCTCCACCAGTTAAACTTATCGCCCCGATTAGACTGAAATATTGTTGAAAGTGGCATTAAACCCTAAACAAACAAACAAACAAAGATATTACAGCCTATAATTCCTTGTCAACCAACCTCATTATAACATTACAAAATCCTTTATTTTCTAGATGGTCATCCCATGCTGGTTGCAGGAAGTTCAGCAGGTCATATTGCATTATGGGATTTGGAGTCTAAGAAGTTAAAGAGTCAGATTAGGGAGGCACACGAAGGATCTGTTGTTGGAATGCAGTGTTTACCTAATGAACCACTGATGGTCACTAATGCTGCTGATAATTCATTAAAGGTAATTTATTTCTTAAATAAGGCCACTCCAAATTAATTACTCGTTCTTCGGATTCACTCACACCTAAAATCATGGATACAAAGTTAAAAAAAAACTCGCATCATTTTTTTTTTCACATTTTTGAAAATTTTCTTCAATTTTCCTATGTATTTTAATAAAAAATATTCCCCCTCGCTCCTAAAAATATACAATAAGGATGAAAAATTATAAACTGCTCTTTCCGCATCAATTTTGAAGCTTTTGCTTCATATTTTACCATTTTCAGAAAAATATTAAAATTAAAATTTTTGCTCTCTCGCACCTTATTTTATCATAAAAAATCCAAAGAACTAGAAATTAATTTGGAGTGGCCTAAGTGAAATGTATTTTCAATATTATATTTTCTGTAGAATTCGGATAATACATGTATGTTAGATAGTTGATAGGACAAATTTATAAGCATAAAATATTAAGACAAGTTTATATCATTTATATATTAGGGGAGGTTCGCCCAATTGCAGACGGCGTACAAATGCGGACAGTCAGATTAAAAAAGACAGTGCTCTTTACTCTTTTGAAGAACTTTATTATATCAAGTTGTATCAAAAAGCAGAAATACTTTGAAATGGAACCAACTTAAAACCTATTTTGTGATTAAAATTTTGATACTTCATAGCACATGGTTTTGTGGGGAAATCCCCAAACATGTGTCCGCAATTTTCCGACACTCACAAAAATGGTCGCCAAATTGCGGACGATTTTATTATAATTTTTAAAAAATAAATATTCAGGTTATTATTTTAATGAAAGAGTGGAATATTAATAGGAATTCTTTATCTTTTTGTAGGAATTATTGCATTTTTTTGTTGTTTGGTCTAAAGCTTCAATCTTATTTCTGGGGCCTGGGTGGCTGAGTGGTCTAGGTAGTTTTAAACTTTCCTGTACAGATCACTGTAACCTATCACCAATTCGGCGTGAGTTTGCGCCTGGGTTTGTACCATACAAAAACGGGTTGCGTTTGACTCGGATCGCACGTGATAAGGTTTGTCAGTTACCTGCCCAAGGTCGGTGGTTCTCTCAGGGAACTCCGGCTTCCTCCACCAGTAAAACTGGCCGCCGTGATATGACTGAAATATTGTTGCAAGTGGCATTAAACCCCATTCAAACAAACAAACAAAAACAAATCAATCTTATTTCTTTAACAGACTGTCCGCATTTCTCCTCCCCATTTTGGAAAGTGTCTGCATTCAAATGATTTTCGGTACGACTTTTTTTATTGGATTAACCACTTAACTTGACCAATCAAATTGAAGATAACGTAATTAATACATTCTACTTGCGAGGCTTATTGAAGGGGTATGCAGCCTGGTTCCCTGTACAGATGTATAGAGCAACCATGCATGTATGAAGTTGGTTTTTGAAAAACTGTCCACAATTAGGTGAATCTCCCCTATACTGTGGGAGAGGGTTTCTAGACAAGAGAAACAAAAATGTATTAAGAATAATGTGTTGCTTCTAAAAAATTGTAAAGTTTTACGTCTACTCTCGTGTACTTTTCTTATGAACAGAGAATTCTGTTGTGAAATTAAGTGTTCTGATATCAAGTAAATCATCCTTGATTTTTTAACAAATATTAACCCAAAACATATGTAGGAACAATTATTGTTGTATCAGGAATTAAATGCAGTTGTTTATATATATGTCATTTTTAATATTGATTTTATATTGAACAGGTTTGGATTTTTGATCAACCTGATGGAGGTGGCAGATTACTAAGACAAAGGTCAGGTCACTCAGCACCACCAAACAAAGTTCGTCACTATGGAAACAATGGGCAAAATATTCTGAGTGCTGGTAAATATAGTTTTACAACTAGTGAGAATTGCAAATTCCAAGTTATCAACTCAAGTTATGTAATGTAAAAATAGATATTTAACAAGCCTCTGAAGAATTTAATTTTATTTTGAAATTAAATATCAAGCATTGATGGGTGCTATGCATATGTTGCGAAATCTGTTACTCTAAATGAATAATACTATTATATATGGCCTTGTTGTTGTCAGAGTGCACAGCGTCAGGAATTAATTTAGTGCCTGTATATGTCACAAATATCACTTGCTAGAAAAGTAGATTATACTACCTTTGAAAATTAAACTATATCAAAGGTTCAGTACCATTACAAAGTATATCATAAAAACTTGCAAACCAAGTGCTATTAGGTTATTTTTTAGAGTAGAAAACATGTATGTACAATTTTTGGAATAAATGCTACTGTCAGCGCAGTTAGCTTCAGAAATCCGCTTTTTCCAATTTTATCATATTTAAATCTGTTTTAGATAGACCTATGCTTAACTATCAGCCTCACTTAGTTGTGATAAATTATCAATAGTTGTGAAAATTTATTAAATGGTTTCTTCAAATCTGGGTATGTTGCATTGTCTTTGGGATTTTGCATGGGGAAGGGAGATAACTCACTTTGGCGGGTTTTCTTAAATTAGCTATTAATAGCCCATTTCAGGTTACAAGTGCAAATGTTTGGTTGTTTTATGATCAAATAAATATAATTCATAGTTTAACACCAAATAAATGGTTATACAATCATGTTTAAAGAAATTTGACTTTTATTGCACCAAAAAATTACTATAGAAAAGTTCCCATTTAAATCACTTTTTCACAAATTGTAAAATGACGACATACCTAGATACGTTTTCAGTAAAAAGTATGCCACCTACATCCTATTTTGAAATCTTCAAAATTGTAAAAAGGCGATTTCCAAAGTGAGCCGTGCTGACAGTAGTACTATTCATATAACCTTACAATAGAAACCCTTAGTTTGTGATTTTTAAAGAACTTGAATACAAGAAAGGTTTTTAATGAAAAAATTAATGATAAGTGAATTTAGTAGAGCTACACATTAAAAATAAGAGTGGTCATGATTTTACTCTGAAAGTGGAAAATAGCTTCAATAGCCCTTGCTCTGTGTCACATAGATCTGTCGCCAAAAAAATTGTATTGCTCAATTTGTGGAAAATTTAAAATCATTTTAACTAAATTTGACTACAAAAACTCCTAATGATTTATTTGTGTTTTCTGCACTTGAACTTAAAACAAAATGTTATTTTTTAGGTCAAGACAGCACTTTAAGATCATTTTCTGTTGTTCATGATAAGCATAATAAAAGTTTAGGAAGAGCATCCTATGATAAGAAAGAATCTAAAAAGACAAGTTTAAAGAAAGACAGATATATGATGCCTCCAATAACTCAGTTTGCTTCAGGTATGTCCTTATTTCTATATATAAATTATTGCAGTTTAAATAGAAAATAAATGTATCAGACTAAATAATAATTATATAACAACAAGCAGCATTTTGAGGAATGATAAAAATATTGTACCATGGAATATTGAATTTGCGTTACACGCTTTGTCTCTGACTTGTTCATTGTCAATAACATAATATTTGACCATGAATTTGATAGAAACAGGTGTTTCCAACGTTTATTTACATAAATTACCATTCAAATGTATGTTTTACCATTCTTTTTTTGCTGGAACTTGTTAAAAATGTTGTTTAAATGTGTGCAGCAAAGGGATCTGTCATATTGATCCTCATCTGTCTTGAATTTTGCTGTTAATATAAGCCAATATGCCTGGCTGTTTGCATAAGTTATCCTACTGTCAGTAAAACTCACTTCATAGAATGCCTTTTTCAAAAGTAAAAGGTGTTATCATTTTTTAATCTTAATAAATTTTTGCCAATAGATACATCTTGGTGAACCTGGAGCAAGAAAAAAGTCTCTGTGGGATTTACAATGTAAAAGGGAGATAATTCTCTTGGGTGGGTTTTACGAAAAAGCCTTGTATAATTCCCATAGAGTAAAATATAGCTTAAAATGTAGTTTTTAAATTTCTTTCTCATCTCAATACAACAATTTATACAAGTAAATGGTTTATATCCCTCCATTTTTTAAAATTAAGTGTTTTAGAAGACAAAAAAATTACAATGGGAAATTCCCCACCTGAAACATTTTTTATGTGCCTGAAAAGTGTCTGGTGAGGGCAGTACTTTTATTTTTATATTTAATTGGATGACAAACAGGGTTCTACCTCTTGAAAAAAAATATTCCTTTTGAAATTTCAAAAAAATCATTCTACAGAGTAAGGTTTACAGACAGTAGAAACTTTAATATAGTTTGTGTGCCACTTACAATACAATTCTTTTAGGATTAATGCTCAATTGAGCTTTTTATTTGATGATCTTTTTAAAAAAAATCCTATAATGTCAGTTCAAGATCTGTAAGGTTAGTTTTTAAGTGATAAGAAATAATTTGGAAATGCTTGTACAACAGATACCAGCAGGCAGAGTGATTGGGATAACATTTCTGCCTGTCACCGTGGAGAGTGTGTGGTAACCACATGGAGCTACCAGAGGTCCACCATGGGGAAACATAAACTAAAACATCAGAGGTTTGATGACGATCCCAAACTGAAGACAGCTATTGCTTTGGTATGTTTAGCTTTGTAGGAAACCAAATTCATTGACTTTTTTTTAATATTTTTCCCCTCTCTTCATAAATTGTCTGGTCACCCAAGCATTATCCAGTGCATCCCCAAGTGGTGGACAAGGGAGGACCTTTTGTTGGTTGGGTATAATACTGATAACCTGGCCATAGACAATAATGGATGATGTGTTTGGATAATGCCACACTCCCTGCACCTTTTTCTGTCCCTAAATATCCCTCATCCAGAATATGCTGGAAATATATGGGATACACTTATGTTTTGGTGCACCAGAATTATGATTAATATTCAATGTTAATAAAAAAGGGTTACTCTAAGCTTTATAAAAACATTTTGTAAATATTTCATTAAAGCTCAATATTTTTCAGATAGTGGGTGCTTCCATGGATGCTACATTCAAACAAAGAGTGTTTGGGAATTTTTCAACATTAAACTTATTAAAGCCAATAATTTTTATGAAGTTTTGTTTGTATGGGATTGAAAGATGGTAATTTTATGAAATGAAGTTTATTTTTGTAGTTTCAAATGGTTGTAAAAGCATTGACAAAAAGCACATTTCTGCATTTCATACAAAATGTACTAAGGTCAATATTTTTACTACATTTCAGTGAAATATTAAAAATAAGCATTCAGTTTTTGAATGTTAATTCATAAGTGAGAATACTGTTACTAATATAAAATGAACATGTGGAATTCAAAAGTAGCAATAGGAAGAAGACCCCAAATAGATATAAAAAGGAGATGTGATATGATTGTCTATGAGACTGCGATCCAAAAAGTATAACTTACAAACATCAACAGGTTTGCCTCAAGTAATTAAGACCCATTGCTTTTGACATGGACACTTAAAACATGTTAAATCAAACAAAAAATTGACTACAGAATTTGATGGAGACAGTTAAAAGTTGTAACTAATGAAACCAAGCTATCACATACATGTTCTTATAAATAAACTTATGGCATTATTGTGCATTGTGTGTTTCATTTGTAGTGTACAGATATAAGTCCTTGTGGTAACTTTGTGGTTATTGGTTTTAGCAGTGGTCATGTTGATAAATACAATCTACAGTCTGGTATACACAGAGGCTCATATGGGGAATCTACAGGTATTCAATAATTTGTTCTTTAGTTAAATGTCAGAAATTATATACAGGAGACTTGAATTCCATACATTTAAAAAGTTGGAAATGAATTTAGAAAGAGATTTAACTATCTTACAGGCAACCAAATAGGTTATTCAGAATATTACAGATGTTATTGTTTGTCCTGTGCTCATTTAAAAACTGTTGATTTTTGTAAAAAAAAATAGTCCAAACAATGTCTTAAATTTTGCATTTCTGGTACTGCCGGGCTCTAATTTACGGACATTGCATACAAATAAATATTTTAGATATTATACTGCTATTTGTCAATTCTACTTCTCTTAACTAAACACCAGTCTCCTCAAAAGATGTTATGTGGCGCATGTTATCAAAAAATTAATATTTTACAGCTCACACCTGTAGTGTCCGAGGGGTAGCCATAGATGGTCTGAACCAAGTCACTGTTACAGCAGGATTGGATGGAGAAATCAAATTCTGGAAATTCAAACAAAAGAATTTATTTGACACACTTTACTTAAAATCCTATGTTTCTGACATTCTTTTACACAGAGAAAGGTACTGTCAGTAATTTTCTTCTATAAACAAGCAATCTTGATTGATACATCAAATCAAAGTTGGTGTCTTTTCCATATTCATTTAACATTTGTAATTTTGTAATTTTAAAACACTGGGTCAATACCACTGCTGTTGGAACATTGGTCCCTGAGGGTATTCACCAGCCCAGCTGTCAGACTTGTCTGACATGATCTTTATCAAACAATGTTTTACAGAAATATGCTGCATTTGCTAAATTTCTAAAACACTGAAAATACGGAAAGGCCTTGAAAAGTAACACATTAGTAGTTGTCCCATGCCGTCGGATTTGGCTTCCCATTTCGATTTGTTTGGATTCGAGTGCTTCTTTTGCTCTATTTGAATCTTTGATTTCCTATGTTTTGGTTCTAATGCTACTGATAAGAATTTACTCCTTGAAATGTACATACAGCATACCTAAATTTTCCATATTTATTTAACATTGGTAATTTTGTAATTTCAATAATTTATTAACAATTAAGATAATTATAGATTATCATTGACAATTAACAATGAAGAAAATTATAGATTATCATTGATCTTCTTTACAATAATATCCATCGAGAGGTTTATGTCAAGATGGATATGAGAGATGGAGTCCATATGACCAACTATAATCTGTTCATAGCTGGATTGCCATGTGATGTCAGTGATGTCATCTTCCTTATGTCATCCAAGAACAATGAAATTAACAATAATTTTTTCATATCAGCGTAGTTGCCTGATAATAGAATTCTCAAGCCAGTAAGATCTAAATGTTTAAAAGGTTTAAAACAGATTAGCACACTCATCCATTTGTTTTTATGTACTTGATGGATTTATTACCTCATTAACTGATACTTATAATTAATTGTACAGTATAACATAATATTAAAAACATTAAGCTCATTCGTTCCACAGTGAACAAAGCTAAAAATATATTGTCAAAACTTTGAAATGTTTTTTGGTGTTTTTGAAGCATTGATATTGTTAAGTATTGATATGAAATTGGTGTGTCTACAGAAATTTGATATATCTATTGTAAATTAGGCAGATTTGGTGTAGATTAATTTTGTTTGATTTTGGTAAACGTAATTTTGACCACCTTTAATTCCAATCTTTTCGTTCATCTATTTTAATCATCTCTTCATATTGACCACTGACCAGTAATATAGGGGAACACTCAAATCATACTACTCGGTGTTTGTTTACATAATCATTATGACATTGCTTGAAATAAATATATCTGCATGTCAGCGATTGTTTTCACAAAAATTCGTAAGTGTAGAAACTTCAAAGGAAATCTCATTGTGATGTCATAATTTACCACAAAAGTTACACTTATGTTATTTTGTGAAATTGACTGCAGTCAGTTATTTTTTTTTTAAATACATATAAGTGGTTATTGAATGAGACAATTTTAGTTTAAGAATTAAGGAGGTTTGGGGGTCTAAATGAAAATCGATAGAATTTTTTTATACTTTGTCAAAAGATAACCTATATTGTGCTGTTCAAAAAATT
>JAULBM010350425.1:0-12174 GCA_032357055.1 Geukensia granosissima | reverse complement strand
ACGTTTGGGCGACTTAATAATAAGAAACGGGACAAAAACAATAAGTCTTCCAAACTAACGTTTGGGCGACTTAATAACATGTCATAAAGAAGGGAAAGGACAGGTTTACCTGTCCTTTTTTTTGCATCTTTCCATTCATCAAAAATTTTTATCACCTGATTTTTTATTATTAGAAATTCAGGGGACAGTTTCACCAAAGGCTATAAATATTATGAGTTGTTGTAACTTGTATTAATTATAGTCAGTCGTAAGTCTTAAGAATTTTTGTGAAACATTCTTCAGAATATTACTGAGCTTTAAATTTAGCATCAGCTGTACTGTGTGACTTGTTTTCCAATACCTTACTCTTAACTTTTTCCTGTTTGCCCAGAACTTCTTATTACTCACATATACTGTTTCAAAATTTCTTCATATTTTCCTCAATAACTGAAATTTTTTTTGGTACCAAGCTTCATCAGGAATATGCTAAACCCTGATCCCTTTCAGTTCAATTTCTTGTTTGCCAAATTCAGTTCAACTTCTTGTTTGCCAAAAACATACATCTCGTCACTGGTATTGAACAACAAACAAGTCTTTACGTGTATTGAACATGCTTTTAGGACAGGACTATAGAGCCAAAGCTGGCAGTACATCATGTTCAGAGGTGTTGTGGATTTGTTGACCTCATGTATGAATGGTTAACAATACCCTTCCCCTAATGAATATTTAGAATCATGTGAGCTTAGTTTTAATTTTTATTGAAAACTAACTGATTTTTTTTACAGAAGAAGATATGAGATCAAAAGGGAGTGAACTTTTTCCACGACCCAAGTCTGTGCATCATATTGTTGAAGATTTTCTAACAATATGGGATGGCCCAGTCAGCCATGTTCTGCCACTACGGAGATTTTTGGAAGATGTCTGTGGGGAAAGTCTTAGACACTTCTTTGCAGAGGACTGCATGAAGAGGAGATTACTGTATCAAACTGTTCCTCCAAGTTGTCAACAAGATTTCATGGAGGGGCAAGGTTTGAAAGGAACACCTGAATTATTAAGTCTTTCAGAAAATACCAGAGACATGTAATGGATATAATGATGCAAGTTAACCATAGAGATTTTATCAAATCAAGACTAAATATATTTTTGTTGAAAAATTTATTTTTACAAACCAGAATATTCTCCACTAAGCCAAAAGTAAATGATAGGTAGCTTATCTGTAGTCTTTGCTCATCTTATTTTGAATATATTCACTATATTTATTTTTAGAAATATTATTTTACTTTTGGGATGGTATATACTAAAATTTGTACAAAATCAAAATTGTTCCTTTAAAAATCTAAGAATTGAATCAACTTTGTTTCTCTTTAGATATTTTATAGCTAAGTATATATTTTTAGATGAAATTTTTAAACATAAATTATACTGTAGACAGTGACCAAAAAGGATATTTAAAACCATTTTTTCTCAAAAAGTAATTTAATTTGGAGGCATTTTTGCATAGTTTTAATGAGGCCAATTTATTGCTAAAATAAAAAACATCTGCAAATTTTGCTTTTTGACAACCAATATTGAACATGGTTTACCCTGGTATATTCCAAAATGATTTGAAGAAACTGTGTAAGTGGCACAAGTTGAGTTCTAAAAAACAGAAATATAAAAAGAGGGTAACATGCAGTATAATTTTAAATTGGTGCAATATTTTCATGAATTTTTTATTTCTTTATTTATTATCTTCTAAGTAAAGTTATTATCACAAACACATTAGATATGCTATCTTATGTTTGTGTATGACTTTATTATTGTTACAGAGGCATTACAGGGGTCATTATTCAATTTAGAAACATTTCTGAAATTGAAGCTGCAAAATCAAAAACATTCAGATGAGAAAATACATATTTGATGAAGAGCTAAGCTTTAGATGTTTCTTAATATGAAGATTGGTTTTATAACATCTTTAACTGACTTAAGGGTTCTTGCACAGATTTCAACATAAAGTCTGTAGATTTGTTCAGCTTGGATTGGGTTGCTTTTGTTTTTGTAGATTTTGCCCTATTTAGGAGGATGAAGAAGTTTTAAGTCAGAATTTGTTTCACATATTGAAAAATGGCTATACTTGTACTGCCTGTGTTATAATCAATTGCTTTAATAAGTAAGACGTATAAAAGATGATATAATCAAAAATATTATTTTTGTTATTAAAGAAAATTTTTTCTATTTCTATCTATGCAAAACATTGTGTATGATTGATGGTTTATGAAAGGATTTGTCTGATTCATATTATACTTTTTTTTTGGGGTTTTTGTTATCATACATTTACATTGTATTTAATGTACAGAAAGTAAGAAATTATTTTTGTATAGAAATCCATAAATATATTTTAATTTTTAAATTAGATTTAGATTTCATATCAGCTGTTTCTTAATATGTTCAAACAGTTGACGTTTTCTTAAGACTAAGAATATAAATGCTTATAATAAACCAACTTCAGACATGGTTTTTCCCACTTTTTAGCGGAATTGCACTTGTCAAATCCAGGATTTTCTTGTACTGCATCCATTATTACACATAGAATTCAGTTTCCAGTTACCCATTTCCACTTTATTTCTGCATTTTCAAAATCATGTCTTCATTTTATTTGCCAGTACTACCTTTTGGCCCTGTCATTTTTATATTTGGTTGCTATTAAGGTAGAACAACAGTCAAATCTCAAAAATATTGGGTAGCCAACTTGGAAATGACATAACTTTGCTATCAGTGTAGACAGAATAATGAATCTGTATCATTTAAAAGAGGAATATTCTGAAGTCTTACTAATTAAAAGATACAGTATTCCAGATAATGAACCTCATTTGATTTTCCATATTTGGAACCTAATTGCATTTTTTTGGCTATTTTTCTTAAAATTAGGTGCAAATTTTAATCACCATCTTAAATAGTGATAAAAATTCTACAAAAAGGTGTCTTAATAAACCATAGCAAAGTTATGACCTTTCAAAGTTGGGTTCCCAATACCTGTACTTTTGAGATTCAAGTGTTATGCTACCTTAATTGATTCATCATGACAGAATCTTTATTTGTATAGAATATATATATTTCTCTCCGTATTGAATTATCCCCTGCTTTTAAGTGCAGTAATAGATATTATCACATCATGATTTAATGTATATCAAAATACCGCTAAATACACCCACCAGACCACTGTGGTGGAAAAATTTTATTTTTTATACCAATACATAAGGACAAAGAGAGTTCCATTTGATAATATTTTTATTGTACTGATATTTTGTGTGGAACTATCTTACTTTTTAAGTGTACAACTTTTCAAAGTCAAAGACTTGCATTAGAAATATAATTCTTTCATGAAACCAGAAACAGATATGGTTTATGTCCTAAATAAAATACAAAAAATGAGGTAACCATTGCTATCAAGTGCTAAAAACATGTGGCATATGGATGAAATATGTGGTATTTTTGTCATCTATTGGATTGATTGATTGATTATTGTTAAGTGCCATGTTAGCATTGATTATTGTTAAGTGCCATATTTGCAGTATTTCAACCATATTGTACTGGCTTAACTTTGTTTATCTACAAATATAACATAAAAGATGATCATCTTTTTACATCTTTTATAAAATCCTTGAAATTGTATGTTTTTGTGACATTTCAGAAATATACAAAGAAGCTTTGCAAAGTGATACCTAAACACACACACCCCTTTCCTGCATGCAGAATGCTAATTCTGTTAAACTTCTGACAGATACTATTTTATAGAATTACTATTGTATTAACATTAAAACACAATTTATAATTATATATTGGTAATAAGTTGACAAGTCTCATCCTACAAAGTTAAAACAGACCACTTGACAAACACATGGCCTTATGAGGCTTCGAGGTGAAAATGCTAAGTTAGTGTTTAAGCTCATTGACTATATATGATTTAGTTACTGTTGGGGGTCTATTTATCTTAAAGCAACTCCGTAAACAAAATCTGAAACAGGAAGCTCTTACTGACAGGTAGTAATTAAGACAAGTTGTCACATCTTGGTATGCTAGGGTAGTACAGGTGTTAATTACTAGTATAAAATTTATAGGATTTCAGACTATAGGGTGGGTCCAAATTTGTCTCTGGATCCTCGTGTAACCCATTCTAGGAATTTCATATTATGGCTTTTAAGCTCTTCTAAAGCTTTTATTTAAATAAGTGTTGAACAGAAAATCCTTTGAATGTGTTTTCAGTATAGATGTAAAAGTAAGAGCAACATTCAAGTTGAATATACCTTTTATTTTCCATCAGTATTGGAAGTTTTGCGTGTTTTAAGTGTGATTTTGGCAGCATTAGATAATTATAATGTACTAGAAATTTTTATTTGGTAATGTTATGTTATTTCTGACTCAGATTTATAGTTTTATTTTTTATCATTTCATGCAATATTGTTTATATACATGTATTTATATATGTTAAAATGAGGGTTTTTAGACACAATTAACAGCATGAAGGGGAGATGACTGAGGCAAACTGTTCCCTTAAGCTGTTAGGAAGATGTAATGCACTTTATACTTGAAGCACAGAAAAGTGAAATCTTGTTAATTTTAATTTTTAAAAAGCACAGTCAATTATGTCTAGACACTGAAGACCAGAAAAAAGTGTTTTTTTTCTCATCAAATTTGATGAATGTTTGATTTGAATTTGACATTGTTCACAAGCACCACCTAAACCTAGTTGAAACGGGAATATGCCATCATATTCCCACACTACCAATGAAGAAATGTTACATGCAAGATATATATTTCATTATTTCATACCTTCAAGGCAAACTGTTTTCCTGTTATTATACCTCCACAAACAAAGTTTAGGGAGAATATAGGAATCACCCAGTTTGTCTGTCTGTCTGTCGACATATCTTGTAAGCAAATCTTCTAAACGGTTCAATAGACTTCAATGAAACTTTACATGAACATAAGATATAATATGAAGTTATGTACAAAGGAAGGAAAATAATCTCAGTTCATTCCAAAGACAGATAATCCATGGGGGGGGGGGGGGGGGGAGAGGGTGGGGGTATCGTTTGCTAGCTCACAGTATGTTGTTTGACACTGTCTCCTTGTGTTGTCTTGGCAGCCTTGTATTTGTCTTGTCTAAAAGTTTTTTCTTTAATTTATGTTATTAACACTATGTTAACTAAAGGTATATTTTCATTGTATATAACATATATTATCCACTAAAATTTATTTGCTTTACACAAATTAAAGCAACTACATGGGTCTATATTTATAGTTCAATATAAATAGATCATTGTCCTGCATTTTATACTTTTTGCTTTTGTCCATTATAACCAAAGACCAAAAAATCAAAGGTGTTTAAAAAGAAATTTAGATTTATCAGTAGCATATATGTTTTTAAATTATTTTCTATGGAAAAGGTATTTCCAATAACATACAGTAAAAAGTGTGAGGAATGTTCAGTATATGTCATTTTCATCCAAAAACATCGGTGTTTGGCAGTTTTAATAATTTTCTTACTAAATCTTTAATGCTGTAATAAGAAATTTCATTCTTTAAGTGTAATTTATCTTCTAAGTAGAAATAAATTTTTAAATCAGATATATTAAGACAGGAAATACAGATTTGAACCCAATAATCCACCTTATACAAGACCATGCATGGCCTTAGTCATGGTGGGTATGGAACTATGCATTTTATAGATTTTGGCACTATTCAAAAAATACTAAAGATAAGGTATTTTTTTTTAAACTTTGAAATGATTTAGGCATTGTCTACATTTTTATATGACCCCAGAAAATATTATGATATGGTGCTGTCTGTATCTTTGTCAATGTACTGTTAAACCCATTCTTTTTAAATTTCATATTGGGACAAAATAAAGGTTGATATTGATTGTGGGTGACCTTACACCACCCATTTTTGTTAAGAACTAAAGGGTAGGGATTTTTCCTTGTTTTTAAATGTAAGTTATCTATTTCTTGTCTGATATTAATGGGTTTTTTTTTGTTTGATTTGTCCAGGACAAAGCCAACTTAAAGAGTCACATGTGCAATAACTTATCATTATTGAGATTTGTGGCTGAAAAATGGCAACATCTAAATTTTGGAAACTTTTTAAATTCTCATCCAATTTTGATATCTTTTTTCTTCCAATGATTTCTTATGAAATTGTACAAAAGTTACTCCTAACATATTTTTGTAGCATTTACATATTTTTATAAAAAGGGGTCAAAGGGTAAAAAATGTAATTTGCCAGGAGACAAGAAATTTTTTTTCATCCAATTTTGATGGGTTCAGAATCCTCTCAATGAGAGCTATTGATTGTATGTCAACAGATTTTATCTATCTGTTAAAAAGTGCACAATTTGGAATTATAATAAAAAAAATTAACACATGCACATGGTAATGGGTTTTTAAAAAGGACTATATTACCAGTTATTTGTTAAAACTGAAATACCAAAATCCTTTTCACTGTGATATGACTTTTTGTTCTGTGATGTTCTTTAATTTTTTGCATTTATTTGTTTGGTTTATTTTGGTAGAAGGGTTTTGTTTTATTTTAAATAATGAACATAATTTCGTTATTATCTAGCTTTTTCATAATGAAAATTACTATAGATATAACCTGTGGTACAGAAGGGAAAGCAAATATGAAATTGAATCACTTCATCAATTATGTTTTTCCAAATGATTTATTCAAGCTCAAAATCAATTTGTGTATTTTGAACTAAGCATGGATATGTTATTTAGCAAAATATCCAAATTTAGAGTTTGAGAAATTATTTCTTTATGGCAATCGACAATCACTAGTCAATTTTTATCAGAACATAGCAAATGAACCTCAATATCTTGGTACATCTTGTAAGACAAGTCTCAAGACACAGGGGTTTATTTGCTATGGATTTGATTTTAGGCAAGTTCTCAGGCTAGGTCAGCCAAAGGACAAAAACAATCTTTACAAAGTGGAGGATAAGAGATTTAAAAAAACCCAAAGCTTCTGATTTTATAAAATATTCATAGTGCTTCAAGTGAAATACATGGATAAGATTACAAAAATTTGTAAATTTTTTTTTGCTATTTTGGTCAAACTTTATGTTTAACCTAAAAATTTCACCAATGCTCTGTTTGATAAAAAATGTTAATTTATTATATTTTCAATTGTTTTTTTTTGGCCCAAAATTCAAGATATTTGTATGCAAAATTAGAAAACTTAGAATTTTTATTTTTTAAGTAAATCATTTATTTTTAACTTAAATATATGTAATGATGAGACAGGGCCTAAGACCTTATATTTTCGTTTGACTTGTTCTTTAAATGATGCTTGTCCGTGAAACTTGTTATAACTTCGCACATCAGATGTATTTTTATTTTATATTTATACACATGTTAGAATTTGTATGCTAGACAAGGCTTGCAGTTCATCAACTGAAGTGATAATAAATTGTTAAACTTGTATGGGTTCCATTGTTATTTCATAGCAACCCTATATTGCCATATTGTCAAATATGGTAATTACAATACCCAAGGAACTGATTGATGTTGGGTTGAAGGACTGTTAGAACAATCTGGGTTTGAAACAATTCAAAGAAAACTAAAAGGACTCAAGGTGCTAACAGCCATTCAACTCTGGGTGACTGCAGCTGTACTCATCCAATTACAAACAAGACTAAAGATGGCTCTACCACCTTTACATGTGTGTTTTGATGTAAAAATTACTTAAATGTAGGCGTTTAGAAAACTTAGTGTATGTCGTAAAACAAATATGCTATTTTTTTAATTTCCAAAGCCCTTAGTTCTGGAACAATATATTGATAATTCTGGAAAAAAAGGTTAACCATGCATCATCATCACAACACTACTTCAAAATTTTGTGAAAATCAAATGAGGCATTTTTTAGCTTGTGAGCAATATGTCGCAGAAAAACAGTTGAAGGGGTTGATTGGCCACTGTTGGCAACACAAGTATTATAGTTATACTATATTACTGTATTCCAAATTATTCTGGTAGCAGCTTTTATTTGAAAATTCACATAAACATGAATAAAAAGATACAGAATAAATGACATATAGAGGTCTGGATATTTAGACTGATTAATTTTAAATACTACCATGTTTTAAAATGAAACAATTTGTGGTGGTTTACATGGTGATTTTTATGCCCCCGTGGCAAATTTTCGTGGGCATATTAATTTACCCCTGTCCGTTCGTTTGTTCGTTCATTTGTCCATCCAGATTCAACATGATGACTTGTCCGGCTATCTCCTCGAATAGGTTTTGTTCTACATCTGAAAATTTTTGCAGCATGTTTCTACCTATGATGAAGGTGTGCAGAACCAAAGGATTTTGTTTTTTTGTGAAATATTACCAAAATTGGTGATTATTACACTTTGTCAATTTTACAGTACTCAGAAATATATGGATCATGGCTTGTCCGGCTATCTCCTCGAACAGTTTTTGTACTACATCTGAAAATTTTTGCAGTATGTTTCTACCTATGATGTAAGTGTGCAGGGCCAAAGGATTTAGATTTTTTGTGAAATATTACCAAACTTGGTGATAATTACACACTGTCAATTTTACAGTACTCAGAAATATATTGACCATTGCTTGTCCAGCTATCTCCTCTAACAGTTTTTGTACCACATCTGAAATTTTTGCAGGATGTTTCTACCTATGATGAAGGTGTGCATAAAAAAAGGATTTCAATTTTCCTTTCTGAACCTGCAAACATTGTCTTAATACAAAAATAAATATGTTCTTAATTTGGCTAATCTCACAAGCAGGGGCATCAGTGTCTTATAGACATATTTTTTTAAAAAACTTCACTAATAGCAAATGATTCAGAAGGGTGAGTGTGGGGGCTCCTGTGACATCAGAACCTTCTACTTTTTCATTTTTTTTGTTTCCAAAATTCTAAAATAAATCACTTGAGAATAAAACTGTTTAGGCCACTCCAAATTAATTTCTAGTTCTTCGGATTTTCTTTTTTTGTTGTTAAAATTAGGTGTGAGTGATTGAAAATTTTAATTTTTTTCTGATAATGGTAAAATATAAAGCAAAAGCTTCAAAATTCATGCGGAAAGAGCAGTTTAAACCTTTTCACCCTTTTTGTATATTTTTAGGAGCGAGCAGGAATATTTTTTATTTAGATATGAGGAAAATTGATGAAAATTTTCAAAAATATGATAACAAATGAAGCAAGTAAAGTTTTTTGGAACTTTTGAATCTATGATTTTAGGAGCCAGTGAATCCAAAGAACTAGTAATTAATTTGGAGTGGCCTTACAGTTATTGCTGTCCAAACTAGGCTCATCATTTGTCTTTGCTCTGGTATGTATTCCTCAAAAGAACGTTTCAACCAGAAACAGCATCAGATTCTGGAAAGGACAAGGTGCAATAAGGGGCTGAAATAGTCTAAATTTGGTTGCAAGTGGGTCATTCAGTGGAAGGCGTAAGTTGGTCATTACTGACAGCTACATGACTGAAACTTTATAAAGTTTTATATGATACGAGTTGAACCACTAACATGACTGTAACAGGCAATTCTTGATTTCTGATTGGTCAAATCTTTACAAATTGTTTTTTCTAAAATTATTGGACCAAATGAACTGAAATGAAACGTCCAAGGAATGGCATATATAAAGCTGGCATATACATGTATAGTCCCTGTTGTTCAACTAACATGGCCACCACAAGCAGTTCTTGTTACTGATTGGTCAAATCTTCAAAGATTATTTCCTCTACTATCATTGAAAAAAATGAACTGAAGCATTTATGGGATGGCCTCTATAAAGTTTGAATGTATAGTCTCTGTTGGTCAACTATCATGGTTGTCACAAGCAGTTTTTTTTTCTTATTGGACAATTCTAAAAAAAATCTTCCACTTGGAAACAATCCGGCCAAATAAAAAAAAAAACAAACTTTATATAAAGTATCTACAGTTCTGTCAACTATGCTGCTACTGATAATTCTTGTTTTGTTATGGGTCCTAAACAGTATATTTTAATTTCAAATCATTGCATTGAAGTTAGCAAAGTTTTTGAAAAAATAAGCAATTCAAGGTCATAGCTCTTAAGTGATTACAGTAAAAAATGCCAAAGTCAAACCTGGTCTGTATTTATTTGGTCTTGAAGATCATATCGAAATTTCTTACCATTCTACTGAAGTTATCAAAAGTTAATGATATGAAACAATTTAAGGATGTATGAGGGTATTCACTATGTGTGGGTTAACACTTAATGCCCTTAATGTCTACCAACAATTAAAACATAAAATATAGCTTCAATCTAGTTGATAACTGGTGGCAAACAAAAAACAGAAAAAATATTGAAAGTACAAAGGGGGAAAGGTGGTTATATTTTTGAAAATCTTGAACTGGGGAGTATCATGATTATTGAAGGAAAAACAAAGCAATTCTGGAGGACAATATTTAAATTTGAGATGGGTGTAAGTGAAGAACTGAGGTGCTTCGAAAGTGCAGCATGTTATAACCTCAGCATATTGACATGTGAAAGATGAACAAATGAACTTTTGGGTACATGTGGACACAGCAGTTTTTTGGACACAATAGTGTGCTGGATACAGTATAGTATTGGACACTGTAAAGTGCTGGACACAGTAATATGACTAGATAGTGATAATTTCATCTCGTATTATCCTCACAAAATGGTGTTACTTATATTAAAGTTATCATAGGGAATCATTTGGAGAAAATCCCATCAAAATCAGCTGAAAATAAATTTTTACCATTTTATTCAAAATTGAATCCCCCAATTTGTCCTCTTTTAGCTTGAAAGCAGTAAAAGATAGAGAAAAACAAACCCATCAAAATCGGATGATGAAAAAAAAATGGCTCATCTCCTGAAAATCACATATTTTTAAACACTTTGACCCTTCTATACAAAAAGGGTAAATTTTACCAAAAATGCTAGGAGTAATTATTACTGCATTTTTCATGAGTAATCATTTGAAAAAAAAACCCATCAACATCAAATGAAAAATATAATTTTTCCATATTATATGAAATTGAACCCCTCCACTCTCAGTTTTACCCCTTTTAGCTCAAAAACTGAAATAGATAGAGAAAATCTGTTGTCATTCACTGAATGCTCTCAATGAAAGGAATCAAACGCAAAAAATCCCATCAAACTCCGATCAAAACAAACAATTTCTCATCTCCTGCAAAATCACATTTTTTAACCCTTTGATCCCTTTTATGCAAAAAACCGGTAAATTTTACGAAAAAATGTCTGGAGTAACTTTTATTGCATATTTCACAAGGAATAATTTGCTAAATAATCCATCAAAATTGCCCCTCCCCCCAAAAAAACAGGTGGGGCTAGATCCTGCAAAATCAAAACCAACCTTTATCAAGTACCAATAATCAAAGTATATTAAAATGAGGTTAACTAGAACGAAAGATATCATGCGGAAACCAACCTGTCTACAGATGCCATCGACAACAGACTCATATCATTATATGACATATAACAAAAAATTAGAAATCTTCTCAACATGGTTTTCTGAGCAACAACTTTAGCTTGGCTTGACCACTGGGAACAAATTCACTTCAAAATATGTGATAAGATAGTGAACTGAAATCTGTATTCTATCAGTAAGAACCAAAATAACTACTCAATATGAGTTTCTATCCAAGTTTATTACACATTAATTTCATCACACCTTTAATTTCTACAATGAAAGCAACAGAACATATAAAAAATATTAATGTCAATACATTTGTTATTGTTAACATAGTAAAACCTTGGTCTAACAGGACTATGGGTGTCAGGTCAGGTTATCATTACTCCTTTAAAACATTCAACTTTGAACAGGCAACAATTGACAAAAGTTTAGACATAGCTCAAGGATGCATTAACAAAAATAAAAAAGAAAGAAAGCACAAAAAAGTCAACAATGGCATCCTCTTTGGAATTGTTTCAAAGATTCCTCACTTACTGAAAATATTAAGTGCAAAAACTGAAAAAAAACCTCCAATTTTGGCTAAAGAATACTATTTTATAAATTCTTCCACTAAGAACAATTTAGATATAAAATTAACATCACTGATGTGTATTATTAATAACAGAAAACAATGTGAATAAAACAATTATGACAGTAAACATTTTTTCTTTTTCTTTTTACACATAAACTACAAAATTATGAAAAAGTTATGAAAGACTCCAATTA
>JAULBM010350424.1:0-22154 GCA_032357055.1 Geukensia granosissima | reverse complement strand
TAAAAGGGGCGTCCCTGATTGTGGGGGATGTATAAATTCACAATCCGTCCTGAGGACCCCGTGTTTAGGAAATGCCATGTCCTAAGCACGTTAAAGACCCCTTGTAACAGCTCTTTTTGAGTGGTCCGTAGGCGGCTAGTTACAAGGCTATATTTTCCGCCCCTATCCAACCCGCAATTTTCCAGTGGCACTCTAAAAGTACCTCCCTTACTGGTTCCTTTCTTACAGTCTACATATTGATTTATTGTTTGCTAACATGTTTTCGTCCTGAATATGCATGAAATATTTGCCACTGGACGTTAAGCAACAATCAATCAATCAACCAACTTGTTCGAAAGTCATTATCTTGTCAACAGTGGATAGCACCAAAACATCAAAACCATTTTAATAGCAATTGATAATTTTATGAGTAATTATAATAACCCAACGATTGAAAAGGTAAGTTCTGCTGTTTAAACAGCACATGTGTTTGGAATGCAGGGGTGGTATAGTAAGGCCATGCAGAATTAATTTTATGGTTCTAAAGCTAATTAAAAAAAAGAAATATATTGTTTAATGTTGTTTGTTGTAATTGTAATCTGTTGGAAAAGTTGAAAATGCACAAAAAGTCCTTTAATTATGCTACATTTTTCCTACTGGTTTCACAACTCCGTGATAATCATATGTAATACAATGTTAGTATAACTGAGCAAATGAGAATGAATAAGGAAGGGCAATTTGTAACGAAATATTTTTCGCGTCTTAATAGTAATTGAAATTCAGAAAAATTTATTTACTGTAAACATTACTTCCCATTATCAACACATTTAACTTCCTTGGTTAACGTCTTAAGGTACCATTGTGATGTTATGTTACCAGTAACAACATTTACTATGTATTACCGATGATTATCACGGAGTTGTGAAACTGGTAGGGAAAACGTATACTATGACGTTTTACAATTGTTCCGTTTTTATGTGATGTTGTATTGATTTCATGTAAATGAAATGTCGCTGAAGAACACCGGTGGCAAAAATGATGTTAAGAAGAATATATTTTACATCATTTATTTTTTTTTTTTTTAACTAACAAGTAGATTCTTCCACAATAGGATTGTAGATATTTCCAAAGGACAGTGACATCAGGTCAAAAAACAATAATCAGAAGTTGTCAGAAACAGCAGTGTTTGGATCCAGGTGCAGGCATGATTTTCAAAAGAGGTTCTTTTAAACTAAAAAGGTTGTGTCGTGGATAGAATGGGTGCTAGGTATCTCTGTCCTGTAGGTACCAGTCCTATATAAGGCGTCTCTGGTTGTCGGGTATTAAAGTGAAGCTGTCTTGATAAACCCCAATATATCGTGCCCCGCGTATCCCAAGAACCTGGGAACAACAACTGTTACTATATGGGAGCTACCTCAACTCGCTACAGGCCTTATATCACCATTTACCTTGTAGGCTATCGGCACAAAGGCTGGTCACACAGACTCCATAACTCGAGCGCCCCAGTGTCGTCACAACTACTACGCAGCCGCCGTCCTTCGGAATTGTCTGGGTCCAGTCTGGCTTCTTCCGTTACCATTAAAACATGCACATACATAGGGAGACCCCCGGTCAGTGGGCAATTTTACAACACCATGTATAAATTCACAATCCGGCGGGAGACGTTTAAGACGCCCTGTTTTTAGGAAACGCCAAGTCTTAAGCACGAAAATTACCCCTTGTTACAGCGTATTTTAAGTGGTCAGTAGGTCTTTTTTGCATAAAGTCAGAATAAAGCAAGCAAACAAATTATCTTGTTTATCTTTTAATTTTTGTCCAAAGTAGATTAGGCCATCTGTTAAAAAAAGATCGGTTCTATTTTCAGGGGTCATTTCTTTTGAAATAGTTGAAAATCCTCCTAAATAGGACCACAGCCTTTCAATTCCCTCTCCATCTGTTATGCCAATCTTTTTGGTCATTCTTGGACCAAACAAAATCTTAAAGATAATTACAATAATAATAGACCAGGGGCCTATTTTAAATGTAATAGATCATCTAAATGAGATCTGACTGTTTATTCATCAATGTAGGGAAAAAATTGGACTTTGAATATCTCCAGCAAATTTTACAAAATGTAAGCTGTTCTGCTTTAACAAAGAAATTTCATTTCAACCAATACAGTTGTTTCTCTTTTACAGAACACCTTCCACATAAAAGCATCTGAGTGCTGCATTTACTTATTAAAGGAATTTCCACTCCATATCAAGACCACCTCCCTTGTAAGACCACCTATTCTCTGCAGATGGTACGACATTAAAATGCAGGGATTGTTGTATTGCCTGATCCTATGCTTTCCTTTCATTTCATGATTAAACAAGAAGTAGAAAATATTATCTAAATTTGATGTTTTTTACTTTTAAACAATATCTTAAAAGAATAGACAAGTGAAAATGTGTTCAATCAAAATTTTAATGAAGCACTTCGTGACAACACATACTGTGTCCGTAACTGTGGATGAATGGAATGGAAAATATTACCTTGCCCAGAATTTCTTTAAAGTTAACAGCCTTCTGTTAATAAATAAATATATGTAGTAAATTCTGATTAGGAGAAAAATGGAACAAAGTCTTGACTTGTGTTCCCAGTACTTATTTGATAAAACATTACTGCAAATCTTGCTGACAAGAAAACAAGATATGGTTATATAATCGTGTTATACAGGGTACTTAAGTAGCATCCATTAACAAAATTATATATATTATAATTATAAAATCGCTAATTATAAATATTATAGATAAATAAATATAATAGCCCCTTTGCATTAACACTAAGGAACATAAATTTCATATACACCCAGTATCTATGCATTACTACAATTACTTCCTTGTATTCACATTATATATATATATATATATATCCTCCTTCTTACCATATGGCTGGGAATATAAGCCAGTGGGTTGATGTGTGACGTCGACACAGAATGTGCTTCAGCTGGTTCGCTGCCTAATAGATTGAAAACAGTCGAAAGTTATAAATAGAATTTAAAAATAGAAGACAGAATCCGAGAATGGCGGAAGCTGGCGGTGCAAAGTTTTAACATCATAGTGAGCGACACACATGTTAAAGGATATGTATCACGCGAAAAAGATCTGGCAACTGTATTAGAAGCACACAGACGCTTCACTCTATGTACATTCGTTTACTTGTAAGCAATAGCATCTCTGTTAAAAAGGTCACAAACTAAACTGCCGCCGTGCCGGTACGATCTCAAATTAATTTGTGCCTCGATGGCGGAAAAGGGGGGGGGGGGTAGGTTATACTTCCTATACATGTATTATTATTATTGTCGCTTGCAAAAGTAAGGAATTTTGCCCCACACAGTTCCTGACATGAAAAATATACAAAATTGTTCAATAATAAACCAACATTTTTGTTATCAAATATGCACAGGATAATTTACTTTGAAACTGTAATTTTAATGGGAAAATAATCAGGTCTGGTGATACTTATTCAGGAAACAATTTTCCGGAATGGAGAATTATATACAACTGTAATTTTTAGAACAAGCATTAAAGTTACAGCGTGAGAAATTTAGTTAATTAAAAAGTCCTAGCAAGCACTTTCAATAACATTGTACAATAAACGAAAATAACTCTAAATAGCTAAATCAATCATGTACATGTATGTTGATTATTATTGTACAATTAATTAACAAAAAAAAATAACCAGGAAAGTAGCTGAATCAATCATGTATGTTGATTATTAAAGTACAATTCACCGAACTGAGTCTTGGCTTTACAATTGCAGGAGATATATAAAAAAGAGAAAATATGGTATAAATGAAACAATGACCACACTCCGTCCACCAGATGGAACTAGAGGTCTTCACAGACCTTCAACAATCCCACTCCTTTTGGTGAGCTCTAGAGTGCCCTGCTAAATAAAACGTGTGTACTTAAAATAAAATAAATCCTGCCTGAATGAAATAACAGTAACTATAGAAACCATGAAGATATACAAAGATCTACTAATGACCTCGATTCCTGACTTGGGACAGGCACATGAAACATGTGGTGAAATTAAAGGTTTATTTTACTGTACTCATGAAATTTGCAATTTTCACGGTTTACAGAAATTTACTCTGTGGGGAGTTTATTTTTGAACGGGTGTTTAGGTGTATACAGGTTTATTTGCGGTGTTTAAAATGATAAAAAACAATGGTATAAAATTATATCAATAAGAACAAAACTTTACTTTTTTAATCTTATTTGCCCTTTTTAGCTCACCTGGCCTAAAAGGCCATGTGAGCTTTTGTCATCACTTTGCGTCCGTCGTCCGTCCATCCGTTCACATTTTACATTTTAATCTTCTCCTGTGAAACCACTTGGCTATTTGAACCAAACTTTGGTGGAATGGTCCTTGGATGGTCCCCTTTGAGAATTATATCCGGGGTCGTGATCGACCATCCAATATGGCTGCCGTTACTAAAAATAGAAAAAAAAAGGGGGGGTGGTTTCTAAAAAAATCTTCTCCTCAAAAACAGCTGAGCCAATTCATGTCAAACTTTGGTGAAATGTTCCTTAGGTGGTCATCTTTCAGAATTGTATTTGATGACCCCGCCCGCAAACCAAAATTGCCGCCACCGCCACTGCCGAACGTAATTTCACATTGGACCCTATGGGGAATTCATTAAAAAATCTTCTCATCTGAAACGACTTGCTCAGTTGGAACCAAACTTTTGTGAAAAGATCTTTAGGTGAACTTCTTTCAGAATTATATCCGATGACCCCACCCGCCAACCAAGATGGCCGCCATAGCGGAACTTAGTTTAACATAGGACCCTATGGGAAATGCATTAAAAATACTTTCACATGGAACCCCTTGCTCAATTGGAACCAAACTTTGGTTAAATGGTCTTTAGGCGAACTTCTTTCAGAATTATATCCAATGACCTCCCCCAGCAGCAAAGATGGCCGCCACAGCCGAACTTCATAAACATAGGACCCTATGGCAAATGCATTGAAAAATACTTTCACATAGAACCACTCGCTCAATTGGAACCAAACTTTAATGAAATAGTCTTTAGGTAAACCTCCTTCAGAATTATATCCCTTGACACAACCCGCCAACCAAGATGGCTGCCACTGCCCAACTTAGTTTAGCATTGGACCCTATTGGGAATTCATTAAAAAATCTTCTCATCTGGAACTACTTGCTCAATTGGAACCAAACTTTGGTGAAATGGCCTTTATAAGGTGAACCTTTTTCAGAATGATATCTGATCACCCTTCCTGCCAACTAAATCGCTGCCACTGCCACATGTCAACTTTGTATTGGCAATTGTATGCCAGGTGAGCGATTACAGGCTCCTGGGAGCCTCTGGTTTTACTTTGTTCAATTCTCGATTCATGCAATCCGGATTTCGGTTCAGTTTCGGTCCAGATGGTTTTTGCTTATAACAATTCCGATTGACCAATCAAAACGCCTCTTCTGTAATGTTTTCGCATTTAACAATGGCAGACAAGGACGAACAAGAGTCGCCCAAATAAACGATCCCTCCTAAGATTTTCAATCCGCCAGCCTCATATAAGTCCTTCGTTTGGAAGTATTTTGGATTCCTAGAAGTGGATGGGCATAAGAATATAACTGTTAATTTCAGTTATATAAAACAAAAAATGCATGCTGAATTGACTGAATTCCATATGTAATTCTTATTCATGTATTGTATTGAAAAGTATCGTATCGTCACCCTTGTATCACGATACGTATCGTATCGTGAGGCAGGTGTATCGTTCCACCCCTATAAATTTGTATGATACATGTACATGTCTGTACTTGAAACTTTGTAATATTTATGTCCCATTAACATATTATTTCATTGTTCAGGTAACTACAACTTAATATCATCTTTACCATGCAGACTTTGCTGTCAGTGGCAGATATCAAAGAAGTGAACAATGAGGGTAACATCACCATGCTAACAACAATAAAAACAAGGAGTAAAATAAAATCATGGAGTAAAAATAAAGCAACAGGAAACATGATTACGGGAATTTTAGAGGACAGCACTGGAACCATTGATTTTGTTTGCTGGAATGATACAGCCATAAAATTGGATCCAGTTATAACTATTGGTGAAACCTTCCAGATAAAGAATGTAAAAGTAGTCACAGCTAAAGAAAGCTATTCCAAATCGAAACATTCATACCAAATAGTACTTGACAAAGCAACAACTTTTCATGTTGTGAAAAGTGCACCTTTGAAATCTCCATTGAAAGTTACTTCTTTCAAAGATCTCTTAACAGCACAGGATTATGATAAAGTAACAGTTGTAGCTAAAGTAATTTCTATCCCACAGCCAGAACTTCTGGGAAATACAGGCACAGATATATGCAGAGTGAAACTGCAAGACAAAACTGGATATATCCAACTGTCTCTTCTCTCAGATGAGATTACTAAATGTAATTTCAGTGTAAATGACATATTGTTATTAGAGAATATAACATTTCGTCAATACGGACAAAGCTTGCGATTCTTACAAGGAAACTCTGGAATGAG
This sequence comes from Geukensia granosissima, assembly GCA_032357055.1. Taxonomy (NCBI): domain Eukaryota; kingdom Metazoa; phylum Mollusca; class Bivalvia; order Mytilida; family Mytilidae; genus Geukensia; species Geukensia granosissima. Next base: position 15,638 of record JAULBM010350424.1, on the reverse strand, counting down.
GACGGTCAACCCAGATGATAGAAATTATGAAAATTTCTGGAGAAATGATGGAAATATGGAAAATTTGATTGATTTGTCCCCTGAGAAAACAAATCCAATTCACAAGACCATAGAAACATTAAATAACAAAGAACTAAGACAAGTCATTACAACATCAGTTACTGCAACAAACATCAAGACAGCCATTTATGACAAATGCCCGAAATACAAATGTCGTTCCAGGATTGTTGTACTAGAGAATGGTCTGTACAGATGTAATAAATGTGAAACAGACTACTATGTTTCTTGTAATGGGATGAGGTTGTTGCTGGATCTAGGAAGTCAGGACAAAAGGAAAAGACTTGTACTTTTCAATGAGTTAGCTGAAAGGGTTGTAGAAAAGACATGTAAAGAAATTGTAGAAATGGATGAGCAGGAATTAGAGGCAGCTGAGAGTAACATACTAAAGAAAAAGTTTGAGTTTGTTGTCACACCTGGAAAAGCAGAAGGGGAATTTTTGTGTGACTCATTTAAAATATGCACAGATACTTATCCAACATGTATAAATGATGAAATGCCAGCATCATACAAGAAAGAGACAATATCCAACTTGAAAATACTACCAAATGCTGAAACCACAAAATGGGGAAATAAGGCACCAACAGAGAATAACTACAAAACATCAAGCACCATAAGATGTCTTCCATCATCCCGTATAAGTTGCACATCGCCATATGAGTTACCCTCAACATCTAAAGACAGACAGTACTCCAACATAATTGATGACAAGCCAACAAATGATGGACCACTAAATTTAAGCATCATCAAAACTGCAGATGATAAGTTAGAAGATGTGAATGCAAATTTCCAAATCAATTTGGATCATGTTTTACCCACTGAAACAGACATCAATGACAATATACCAATGGACCTATCAATGGAACCACAACAAAAAAATTTCAAGTTTAGTAGGAAACTCGTATTTTCTGATATGCCAGAGTAGGACACGAAATACAAGTATTCACATGAAAATATGTGCTTAATATATTTGCCAGAATAAGACACAAGTACATTGAACTTGTATTTGCACATGTATTTAACATTATTACTACTTGTTAAAGATAGAGGAAATTAAAAAAAAATATTGACCATATTGGACATGACACATGCTATACATGTGCATGTACGCATGTACATGTAGATAATGGGTATTCAGGAATACCATGACTACATGTAACTCCAGCTTAGCATTTGTCTTGGACACAGAAGAATTTCACAAAATTATCAAAGTGCATTATATATTTCTTTAGTCTTTATACATGTAGGAGGCATACATTCGTACCATATGACTGTTTTTAGTTCTTACATGTATGCGTGTTTATTTTGAAAAGTACAATCAAACTATCATGCATGCATCAAATGATTTATTCTTTATATTTTATACAAATTTTAAATATAATAAAGCAAAAAAACTTTATATACACTAATTAAATAAAGAGGACAGCTCATGACAAAACAAAAATAAACATGGACCTAAATTTCTGCTTGCATAATGGATAAATTAAAGTTGATGGAAAACAGAGAATTTTATTTTTTATGATTTTTCTAAAAGTGCTCCCAACAAAATATTCAATCTTCCTTCAATAGTACATACATGTACTTGATCAGAAATGTTATAACAATTTTAAGGTTCACCAAGGTAGTGCACACACAAATATTTTTGTTTAGGCCTCATTGTGAATATTTTGTATACACTGTACATATATGTTGATTTTCATTATACAATGTAGTTGACAAAATAATAAAGTGTTGGTTATTACATGTAGACGAATGCACACATGTTATAGTACAAATATTTATGAAAAAGTATGGAAATTTCTCAGCAAATGTATAATTGTACATTTTTATGTACATTTATCAACAATATGGCATGTACATGTACTATTTTGATTTTGTTCATGTACACTAATTTTTTTAGGTAAATATCACAGCTATTGTACATACATGTACATTGTGTATGTACTTGTATTTGTTTTTGTTCAAGTACACTATTTTTTATAACATAGACCACATGTAGGCAAAAGGTTTTAGCTTACCTGCTTTATGCAATAGAGCAATCCTTAAAAAAATATTGTTTTGCTGTTTATCCACCAAAAATCTAAAATGTGGGTAGGTAGGTGAAATTATTTTTTTTCTCCAAAAGATGCCAAAATGGTGCTTAATTTAAAAGAAAATGTGCTAAAATAAAATAAAAAAAATTTTCTCTTGAAAATGAAGAATAAAATTTTTGAGTAGGTAGGTTTTAAGTGACTAGAGCAATATGCAGCAAACCAACAATTTTTATAAATGGCCTAGTATGCAAATTATTTCATTTCAAATGCTGTTTGATATAAATCAATGATAATGAAGAATACATATACAGTGTACCACTGAAATTGTATGGATTTCTGACATACACTATATATGTTGGTTTGTTTTTAGGTTGATATGTAGAAATTAATATCATGAATATAAATACTTATGAAAGATATCATGTATATGTATGTCATTGGATTGTATCAGGAAAGATACATGTATGGTTAAACAATTTTCAAGGTATACATCATTCCAAATGTTTAATTTGTATACAATATACATACATAAAAGGAGTTTGTTTGATGATTAAAATAATTATTGTTTGATTTTTATTTTAGATGTTTGTAGGATCTTGTTTTGTTGAAATTAGATAGGCAATAACCTAGATATTTATGCTCGTTGAAATTTTTGCTTTCAAGATGTATGCTAAATACTTATGAAAGATATCATGTACATGCATGTTATTGGATTGTATAAGGAAAGATACATGTATGGTTAAACATTTTCAAGATTTAGAGCATTCCAAATGTTTAATTTGTATACAATATACATACATTTTAGGAGTTTGATTGATGATTAAAATACTTGTTGTTTGATTTTTACTTTAGATTTTTGTAGGATCTTGTTTTGTTGAAATTAGATAGGCAATAACCCAGATATTTATGCTCCTTCAAATTTTTGCTTTCAAGATGTATACAATATGTAGTAAACTTAACAAGAGCTATCGTAATAATACATGTATATAGTTATACGTTATTCATTGTCTAGTAGAATAGTTCTTGGCCCTTACAGTGATCTTCTTGTTCAACATCCTAGTGGGACAAACATATTTAGCATATGGCTTCTTTTTAAGGTGAACATGTCAGTCTGCCATTGTCAAGTGACCTTAGCGTTGATTTCATGGTCCCAGTGACAACATAAAGTTTTCCTAATAACGTCAGATTCGAAATATCTGTACATGTTGGTCAATGATATTTAGTTCTAAAAATGTATATATGGTTTTATTATAATGTATACATGTAGATTTTTGTAAGTCTATCATTGTCAAGTAACTTTAACCTCTATTTCATTGTCTAGTGACCACTTCAATATTGTCTGATTATGTCTGGTTTTCAGTAACTGTGCAAAGTTGATCAATGATATTTAATATATATGGTTTTATTCTAAGATGTAAATGTCAATCTGATATTGTCAGGTGACGTTGACATCAATTTCATGGCTCAATGACCATATAAAGTTTCTATGATTACTTAAGATCCTCAGTAACTGCACATGGTTGGTCAATTATAATAAGTATATACGTGATATATGGATTCATAATAACGTGTACATGCCAGTCTGACATTGTCAGGTGACCTTGTCCTCAATTTCATGGTTCAGTAATCATATTACGTTCTTCTGATTAGGCCTGGTTCTCAATAAGTATGCACAGTTAGTGAATTATATTTACTTCACAGTTCCTCAATAGATTGAAAATATCAATCTGTCAATATCAAGTAACGCTAACCTCAATATCATAGTCTAGTGACCAATATTTTTCTGTGTCCATGTGTATATCAATCAAAACTCTTATTCAAAGGAGACAACTTGTTTAACCAAAGCCATAAAAGATGTTACTTATTTTTATATGTATCATTTGTGTTTTGGAAGAAAACTTTGTTAAACTTTGATATTTCTTAAAATAGAAGTACATCATATTTCTTCACAAATGACGATATAACACATTCAGGATATTTGCTATTTATTTCATAATGAACAACCATAACATTTTATATACAACTTCTTTGCAATTTCATGGTGTATGGAAAATCTAGAGTTGTCTGTATATTATGTAAATGCATGTACATGTAAAATATAAGCCAAAAAATATTTGAAATGTTGTGTTTTATTTTTATTTGTTCAGATTATCATCCACCAATTTCAGGCATTTTTTCCCTTTTCATGAAATGGTTAACACTGTGAAATTACTATTAATCGTAGGATTCCATTTTTCATGGATTTCGTGGTTCACCGAAACCACAAAATTAGGACCCCAACAAAATGCATATTTTATGTTGACAATAATATAAAGAATTCGAAATCACTAATTGAAGGTCCCACAAAATAGCATTTTTCGTCAAAACCACAAAAATTGGTGTCCACCAATAAAAGTACTTTCACAGTAGATGTATCTTTGTTTAATTTATCAAAGAAAAATACTCAAACAAGAAATGGTATTGTGCCCACACTTCATATAGAGTTGATATATAAAAGACAAGAAAAAGATATGGTCTAAATGAACCAAAAACAACACTCAATAAACCGGGCATCACTCAATAAAGTAGGGATCACCACAAGGGTATTGTACCACTCATAATGCCAAGCTCTAGATCTAGAGTGCACTGCTTAACAAATTTATATGTAATATAAAATAATATCACCTGAATGTATAAAGAATAGCAACTAGAAAAGAACATGAAGAAAGCAAAATGATTAACAGAAGACTTCCACACATGACTCTATGACTAGTACCACACATATATCAAACATGCAGTGGGATATTGAATTTCATAATACAATTTGTGATTAGACCAGCTCTCAAAACTGGTTATTACAAGTGAAAGATATTTGGTATGCAGATGTATAAGTACACAATGCCTCACTACTAAAAAGATCATTAACCCATGGCCACCTTTTAGTCATGGTCCACTGTCTTTCAAAATTTCATGTTAAAGTGTGTTACAAGGCATAAATGATTGAGTATGCACAGGTTCAAGTAAAGTCCTATATCGTTCCCATGGAGTTCAAACGCCCTGAATCCTTAGTCATGGTCAATCTTTTGAAAATTCATCTTTAGGTTGGTGATGAGGCCAATTTCTTAGCAATTGCTAATGATAGACAAATAATATTAGATATGCAGATATAATATAATATTCCATCTTAATTCCAAGGAGATAATGAGTCCCTGACTTTTCAAATCATGGTCTTCCAGTTTCATCAAAATTTTGAATACCCGATTTTATATTATGTATTAAACACTATCTATAATTGCTATCCTCCCACAATCAATTTGCATACTCAAGCAAGGCATTTTCAGTAAGCAAGACATATCTGTGTAAACATTTCATCCCATATCATATGGTTCCACAGAGAACAAATAGATACGATTCCCTGTTCATATTGTCCTGGTAACAAACTCATTAGCCATTTTTTGGTATATTTCAGATGACTAATGTACGTCAAAGCGATTTCCAACAAATTCTTCTACTGCTGTTAACAACATTCCAACAGAAAAATGACATAACATCAGAAACTCACAATGTGTCACATATACTAGACAATTACTCCATTCCAACTCCTGTAACAACACTATCATTACATCATGTTATAGACCATCAAGCACTGAGACTAAAACCAGTTGATGTCCCATCTGATTTACAAACAATACATTGCACAGGAAATGGGAATTGCTTATTTAATGCAACATCTATATTACTTTGCGGCAATGAATCTATGGCAACCGAATTACGTGTTAGAACAGCAGTGGCTTTATCACAGCTACAGCAAGAATTCAAAGATCCCTCAGGTGTTGCTATTCGACAACTTCTGCATGAACAAGCAGTGCTTAATTCTCCATTAGGACACAAAGATCTAAGGATAACGCAAAATACAATAGTTGATGCTGAGATCAATATGATTTTTAATGATGAATTGCTCACAACATTAACAAATAATGCATGGTCCGGTATGTGGCAGATGATTGGTCTAGCAACAGCTATTCAGATGCCCATTTGGTCAATATATCCAAACTACAATCAAAGATATAGACATCTGCTTCATAAAGTTGTTATACCATTGGTGTCGCTCCAACAATCCATGTACATTTTACCAATTATGTGGAGTGGATATGTTGTAAACAACAATTTCACAGCTAACCATTTTGTGCCTCTAGTTCCATCACAATTTCTCCAAGTGCAGCAATCAACACCAATCTTGAATAGGAGTGATTTTGAAATCAAAGGAAATCAAACAACACAAATCAACACTCCTAAAAAACCACGACATGAGAAAAATACCACAAGAACTAACCATTCTAATAGAAATAGTTTCCTGCAGTATACAAGTACATATGAACATTATTGCAAGACATGTGAACAGAGAATACTAACGAAGTGCCCTAAACGAGACCAATATGGAAATAAATATTGCGCATTTTGCTTTAGATATCAATCAAAGAAAGGGGAATCTCCTTTAGATATAAAGAACATGTATCCAGGGAAAATACCAGACATACTACTACTGTTGAATTCCACAGAATTGAAATTAATTGCACAAATTCATCCTTACATGAATATGGTATTCCTTCCTTCTGGTGGACAACACGGACTAAAAGGACAATCCATAAATTTTCCTGTTCCAACACAAAATATATGTTCACAACTGCCAAGAAAAGATCAGATGCCATATATAAAGATATATTCTGCAAAAAATGAGAACTACTTTGAAATTGTTAATAGAAACAATATAAATAAAGCACTCCAATGGTTGACTTTAAATAATCAGCATTACACCAATATAAAAACCAGTACATGCCAAATGGACACAAGCGGCACACTATCAGAACAGCCAAATTGTAAAAATTTAGAACCGAAGGCTTCTATACTATTACAGAAGGAAGATCATGATATACAAGAGATATCGGTAATACCTATAGACTATCATATATCATCGAGTATTGAAGACACTGAACTTACATACCAGATGCCAATTTTAACTGGAGAGCCTGTAAATATTTTCAATTCTCCACATCTAGAAGAGCTTGCATTTCCAACACTTTATCCATTTGGGACACATGGACAACGACATGAAAGACCATCACAACCAACGATATCACAATATTTCAAATGCCGTTTCCTGAATAAGGATACCCGTTGGTCATCCAATCCACAGTATATGTTTTGGGCCTTACACATATATGAACAAGAGAAACTACAAACAGCTATTAATACAGCAATGCGTAAAAAGAAAAATACTGATCAGAATATATCAATTGATGATATTCATAGTACTGTCAACATTGACTATAAAACAGATAACTACATGTTCATGAAGTCAATCAGAGGTACAGCTGCATACTGGAAGAGTGAATTATCTAAACTGATGGCAAAAATACGCACTCTGGGCCCACCAACTTTTTTCCTGTCACTTAGTGCAAATGATATAAATTGGGATGACAATTTGAAATTCATCAATCCTAATTTGACATCTGAAGACATTGCAACTATGTCCTATGAAAACAAAATAAAGTTGATTAGGGAAAATCCGATTGCTTGTGCAATACATTTTAATAATCGTTGGGAATCATTTTTGCATAACTATTTATTGGAAATACCATACCCTTTAGGAGAAATAACAGACTATTTTGCTAGAATAGAATTTCAAATACGTGGCAGTCCCCATCTTCATATTCTGTTATGGATTAAAGATGCACCAAGCCTAGAAATTCCTACAGACAAACATGATATAATTCCATTTATTGATAAATATATATCAGGAAAACTACCAACAGATAATAATTCAGAAATTTACCATTTAGTTAAATCTTTGCAGATACACAAGCATACTTTGACTTGCCAACGTAACAAGAAAGTATTATGTAGATTTGATTTCCCTATGCATGTTTGCACTGAAACGCGTTTGAAGATAGAAACAGATGGGGGTGCAAAGTGCAGATTTTACCAGCTTCAGAGAACAGAGGATGACATTTATGTAAATCCATTTAACCCTGACATACTCCTACAGTGGCAAGCAAACATGGATATACAGTTTGTTGGTTCAATGTACGCTGTGGCAAAATATGTCTGTGCGTATATATGCAAAAATGAACCCATCGAATTAAGACAACAAATATCAACATGCATAAGACAATTACCAGCTGAAGCATCACAAAGAAAAATACAATCAAAAATAGGAAATATCCTTCTCACTCACAGGACCATTGGTCTTCAAGAGACAGCTTATCGAATTTTAGGATTGAAGATGGTATATAGTTCACGCGAATGCATATTTATTGATATTAATATACCTGAAAAACGTTACCGTATACTGAAACCAAAGAAGGAATTGAATAAATTGCCGTCTGGTAGCACTAACATTTACAGTGATGGATTTACACAATATTACTTGCATCGTCCTAAAGACACAACATTTGCTAATATGTGTTTGGCAGAATTCGTCACTAAATATAAGTTATCTACATACACCCCAAAATCTGCACGGCCTTCGTTACCTAGGATAGAAATTACAATTGCTGGTGAAAAAAAATCACTTAAGCAAAGATCAAAAATGGCCTGTTTGCGATGTTTTATGCCAGATGTACTAAAAGATCCAGAGGAATATTACTACAGCTTGTTATATTTGTTCCTTCCTTTCTATGATGAAGAAGAATTAATTACTCCATTCAAATCCTCTATTGAGGCATTTGCACATAAACAAACCCGTCTTAACCAACGTATGTTGCGACTGACAAACTTGATGAAAAAATTTGACCTTGCAGTAAAACATATAATGACACTTGAAAAAGACATATTAGATGATATTCATGCATTAACAGCCCCATCCTGTCTATCAATGAATGAAATATCTAATGAAGAGGGACTGAAAGAAGCAAATAATATTTTCAATTTTGATTTAATGAAAGAGAAAGAAAAACCTGACAGCACAGCTAGCAAAGATTTCAATGTAGATATGTTTAAAAAATTGGCACATTTAACAATGACAGAAGATGAATACCAGGAGAAAATGTCGCAGCTGTCTCCGTCTCAGTTAGAAGTGTTTGATTATGTACAATCTCATGCTATTCCAAATGAACACAAGATGCATTTATTTGTTACAGGAGGTGCTGGAACAGGAAAGTCATTCTTATTGAAATTAATACGAGAATTTTTCCTACGCCACAACATATATGATTTACCAAATGTACTAATTGCTGCACCAACAGGAGTTGCAGCTTACAACATAAATGGACATACATTGCACACACTATTGCAACTGCCCACACAGGATAAATCAAATGCCGTCTACCGTCCACTGTCTCCTAAAAGTTATAAATTCCTGTCAGAAACATTTAAACATGTACAGTTTTTGATAATAGACGAAATAAGTATGGTCAGCTACAATACATTACAACATATTCATTTAAGACTGAACGAAATTAAAGGACACTATTTAGATCCGGATATCCATTTTGGCAACATCAATATTATTGCATTTGGGGATCTATACCAATTACCACCAGTTTTTGGAAGTCCAATTTTTGCTAATCCACCAGCCAGCACACCTCTACATTTATGGAAAGACTTCTTCCATATGATTGAATTAGTAGAAAATAAAAGACAATCAAAAGATCCAGATTATGCATCTTTACTCAATCGTATCAGAATTGGCAATCACACAAATGAAGATATAGCTACACTTGAAAAACGTATCTTAAGTTCAAAGGAAAGTACAAAAGAATTCCTTCACATCTTCCCTCATAAGAAAGACCGTGCTGATCACAATGAGGAACAGATACAAAAAATTGGTGCAAATCAAGAAGTTGTCGTTATCAATGCCATACACGATGCACCTGCTGAATGCATACCTGATGATGATCAGAAATGTGCTGGCATACCACGTACGTTAACATTATGTAAAAATGCTCGTGTTATGCTCATAAGGAACCTTGATACATCAGAGGGTTTGGTGAATGGCGCTCAAGGGACAGTACATTCGATTGAATGGGACAAGGACAACAAAACAATGCCAAGGTGTGTAAACATTATATTTGACAACAAAAATATAATGCCATCCATTGACACTAACATAATCGATCCAATTGGAATAAAACCTATATCAGTTAATTTCCTTGGAAATGACATAGATATGTTACACGCACTCAGATACCATTGATTCTCTCTTTTGCTACAACAATTCATAAAGTGCAAGGGTTAACATTAGACCATGCTGTTTGTGATATTGGTCCAACAATTTTTAAAGGAGGAATGTCTTATGTGGCTTTAAGTCGTGTCTCAACCATTGAAAATTTGCATTTATTAAAACTATGCCCACCTAGGATATATCCTGCAAAAAATGTTACAGAGGAAATGGACCGCCTGAGAACAAAAAGTGGGAAAAGATGTTGAAATAGATCATTATGATGTAGTGCAACCATTGATATTTACATTGATATATTGTATGATTATTTTAAGAATTAGTGTACAAATTATGTATACTATGATGACAGTAATAATGTTTTATATGTTGCAATTTATAAAATTTTTATAAATTAAAATTCAATTCCAATGTCTCAATAGTAACATGTCAAATAGTATTTTGTAAATTCTATTCTATCTGATTATATTGGAAATGTCATCAAATCACTGAAATTTTCAAAATTTAATAGTATTCATTATATAATCAATCAATATTTAAAATGTCTGCTTTGGAAATAATTTATGAATAGAATCTTATAAACTATTGTTTTCAAAGTAGTTAATTTTCTTTCTAATGCTAGCATCCAAATGTTGAATGATTCAATCTGTTAGGGATCCAGTTTGATCACCTACAATCAACTTCATTGTGCGAAGATACACCTTGGAGTGTCAGTAAACATTCCAACCAAGAAAGATCACTATGACCTACATTTCAGACTTCATGGACACAGGTTCACCTTTACATTCAAATTTCTACCTTAGGTACCATATATACCCTACCATCATGATGTTATGTATGTCAAAGCATCTTCAGCACAATCAGGATCCAAATCAAATTAAATCACTTTGACTTACTTCTTATGATTCATTCACTCAAACCCATATTTTAATATATATTTCATGATTCATTGATACAAGTCAATTTTATCATCTGAATTTGTATCTCAGGCACTCTATGACCAAATATCATATTGCTTGGTGTGTGAATATGTCTTTATAAGTAAATCAGCATCTTGGCTAATAAATAATCCAACTTTTATACTTCATTGACTCCGATTTACTGTTATCTCCAAATTGCATTTCAGTTAAAGTATAAACAACTAACCTAAAGCTAGGTGTGTCAATGTATATTTAGGAATATGTGACCATACCTTCCAAATTAAGTCAATTTGATCCGCTATTGCATCATTGACCCAAGTTCTGTTTTACGTCCAAACTAATAGCTCAAAAACATTACTGTATGTCCTTATTTCATAATGCTTGGTAAATAAATGCATCTTTTGAAGTCTGACACCAGACTATTCAAATTACATCGCTTTGATCTACTTTTCATGCTTCATAAACTCACTTCACACCAATTCAAAACAAACACAAACATAGAATAGAATGTATATGCCCCCGCCCAAGGTGAAATCCTCCACCCCAATATCAAATAGCTGAGCTATTTCAAGGGTCAAAACTCTGAAACTGAAAAAAAATAATAAAAATTCAATCTTGGCCTGCATTGCATGATCCCAAATAACATATCCAAATTTCAAATCATTCCTTTAATGCAGTCAAAAGTTATTAAACGGAAACCTCAAATTTGATGAAATTTAGCTATTTCCAGAGGCATACCTACAGGACCCCTCATGCAACACACACCACTATCGAACTTGATCTGTATTTGGTGGTCCCAAACAACATATCCATGGTCCCAAACAACATATCCACATTTCAAATCATTCCTTTCATGTTGTCAAAAGTTATTGAACAGAAACCTGAAATTGGATGAAATTTGGCTATTACCACGAACATAACTCAAGAACCCCTCATGCAACACACGCCAGATTCGTACTTGATCTGTATTTCGTAATCCTCAACAACATATCCAAATATCAAATCATTCCTTTCATGCTGTCACTAGTTATTGAACGGAAACCTCAAATTTGATGAAATTTGGATATTTCCAGGGGCATAACTCCAGAACTCCTCAAGCAACACATGCCAGATTCGAACTTGATCTGTATTTCATGTTGTCAAAAGTTATTGAACGCAAACCATTCTCGAAACGTACGTACGAGGGTAACACTTAATGCCCCCGACCGCTTAGCGGCGGGATATAAAAACTACAAATATAACAAAATACAACAAGACAAACCTCCCTGGAAACAATACTTGCAGTTAATCTCTGCTCATTTGAAATCCTTAAATATAATAAAAGGCTTATTTCTTCACAACCAATGCTACAAAGAAACCTTATAAGAATATTATCTTAAACATCAACCATAACACCAAACCCGCATGAAAAAAACTCTTCACAGGACATGAAAACTTATTGTTATATCTTTACAAGATATATTTTATTATGTAAACATACACGTTTTTAGCTGCACATTCCACAGTCAGCTTCCATCCGTGTTGAAGGCAACATGTATACATTTACCACAATGTTAACAACACATGTACCAAATAGATACAATCATATTTAGTATTACCTCTCCCCTTTCCCCTAAAAAAATTACATTAACCGAGTATCATGGATATGGTTATACCATATCTTTGCTTGTTTATTTCAAATTTTATAACCCTATATATGATATACAAGGAAAGAAGTATTGATTGTGAATAAGAAATATCATTGATTTCATTTTTGTTTTCATCAATATTACAAATTTCAGATGTTTCATAAAATGCTCTTCCTTGAATTTTTCAATGATGAAATTATGAATTCTCAAAATTCACATTAAGTTCATTTATTTGATCTGTAAAGTTTTGAGAAAAGATTCTTGTTGTATATATTTGTCTTTTGTATATTTGTGTTTTTAGTTTTTTAATGTAGATAAGCAGTAAAATCAGGAAATATTCATATTTAACATTTATTTTTCACTCAACTATCATTTTGATCTCAAAACATGCAATCATTATTCCAAAGATGTAAAAATCATTCCAGAAATATGCAATTTTGAAGATGTCTTGGTGCAGTATTTATTTTGTTAAATTGTTGATGATTTATACTCATGGTGCTTTATAATACCAAAGAAATGTTTTGATATTGTTGTCTACATAAGAACATTTTGTTATGGATTGTATAAGATATTGCTTTTATGATTCATGATAAAACTTGTTGAACTTTAAAGTTGTTGTTGTTTCTTTATTCTGTGTAGAGATAACCTTATTTTAATACATATGAAAGGAAGAATACATTCTTACAGAATTTCCTATGATTCACTGAAGGCGAGCATGTCCAATGACTAAGGAAATGTGTTGTTTCAGAGTCATCAAATACATCCATTGTTTGGTGGAAAGAGATATTCCTCTTACAGTCGGTTTGTTGTTCAGAAATTGACGAATATCTACCAGGATTTTATGTTTTTTTTTGCATATTGTTACATAGTTTTCATCAGGAAGTTTAAATTGTTTAACAAAATCACAAATTGAGGAGTTGAAGTTTAGTTGTTCATTAAACTTTATACAGTCAATCAGAATGAATACCAGATGTCTCTATTCTGAATATACTACTGGTAACACCAAGGGTTGATACTGCTAATGTTACCAAAATAATTGTACCTGTCCATTTCAAAACATTGATATGAATATCATATTCATTATAAAATGAGGATAAACTTGAAGCAATACTATTTTCCTTGTATGTTGTGGTGGAGTGTCAAAAGAATCAATAAGAGGAAGCCACATGTTGAATATCAATGAAGAATAAGGGTGAATGTTAACTTACACTAGTATAAGTATGATATATATCTAAACATGAATAGCTTCAAGGGATTTGTTTAACCATCCATTGATGTCTCTTTGTACATTTGATATTTTGGTAATTGGGTAGATCCATCACCTTATTCCCATCTATGATCCATGGCTGGTTTATTGATCCATGACTGGATTTATTGATCCATGGCTGGATCTGTGTCCCGGGTGGATCTATAACGTAAGATCCACCTGCTGGAACAGGTAACATATAACTACTCTGAATTTTTATCTACATTACTAGTTATGAAGGATTTCCTACCAGACCAAAGTTGAAACCGTTAGATTTTGTAATAATAGAGTTATTTGAATAATTTCAGCGTATAACACATTTTTTGAAGGAAAATGCATTCACGTTGAGTCATAGACAAAATACAAAACATATTAACGACATGTGGATGAAGATCAATATCTGCCGATTATGATGTATTCACTTCACTCTGAGGAAGATGAATTATAATTACACAAAACTGAAAATAAGGCACTCACACTTCCTATTTACATCATACGTCAGCTCCGCGTTAGGTTTATCGCTCCGTGTTCCAAATACCCAATGCAGGGTGTGGTCTTTTGTTCAACTTTCACATTTCATGTGCTGTGGTCGTATCATGCTGCGCTTGCGAAGAACCTGTGTTCACTATATATTTCATATAAAACCACATTTAAAAAAAAAAATATTTGAAGTGGTTTGTTATCCAATTCCAAAAATTTTCACCACTAAACACTGAAATTTTCAGTTTCATTGTATGTTTTGAAATAATTTTTAAACTTACATGTCAAAAGAAGCAATAATTTAAACAGAAAGTTTTATTTTAGGTGTCATAATTCACCATTTACATAATGAAATTGTGACATCAAAGTTTAACTCTCTGTTTAAATCATCAGTTCTTTAAAACAACAAATAAAAAAATTAAATTTAAATAAAACAATAAACCTATAAAATATTCTGCTTTTAATGGTATAATTTTTTTTAAAATTTGACATGGAATACTTTCACAATAATTTTTTGAAAAATTGTGGTTTTATGTAGAGAAAAATGACAGTGACTGAATACTTTTTGCTCGTCACTGTAGCTCTCCAACATGTGCACTTTGTTATGTCTTTAGATACATGGATCATTTGACATTGCAAGTGAAGCCTCAGCTAATCGTACACGAGATATTACACTAGAAAAAGGAACAACTTTAGCGTACAAAGTGTGGGAACTGAGAATCAACACAAGAAATGGCGGGATACTGCCGGTCTTAACAGATGAATTGGTAGGAGGCTTCCATCACTCTTCCATGGATGGTATGATACACATGTTCCGTGATCACTCGATCTGAAATCAAGGCAGATCTAAAGGTCCAGAGGTTGTCAGACCTCGCCCATTTACATTGGTCACTCAATCTGAAATCAAGGGCTGAGTGGCAGAAGTTTGCAGACCTTACAAGATCTGAAATTAAGGGCAGATCAAAAGAGCCAGGGGTTTCAAGACCACCCACTTTACAGTAGTTCCTCGATTTGAAATGAAGGCAGATCCAACCGGCCAGAGTTTGCTTAAGGTGGTAGACCTGGGTTGAGGGAGATAACTCTTGAAATCAGTAATATGTTTATATTATTTTGTTACAT
>JAULBM010350423.1:0-34019 GCA_032357055.1 Geukensia granosissima | reverse complement strand
TAATCATGCTCCATTAAAGCACTGTTTACTTTGTCAACATTACATTGAAATGTTGTGTCACAGTATGTATGATCACCAAGAGCACCAGTTTTTACAACGTCGGCATAGGACCTATTTCCAAGCCATTTATTTTTGCTGGTGGAATTTACCAGGGGAATTTCTATGTCACACGGAACTTTAAGAGACACAATTATGGCAATGGATATAATTCAAAAGTTCAAAACGACCGTACCTCAAAATCTACAGCTAAATACTTTCGTCTTTAGGAAGCAGACGACCAAGGAAGGAGAATGTGCCGTGTTGTTATGTTTTCGTTCTTCTTCGGTATTTTCCGTGTATTTTTATATTTATTTTAAAGAAAATTAACTGCATATCTTATAATTTATTTTCTTTTTATTTTTTGGTGTTTTTTCATCATCATTTTGAATGTATTGAACTTGTTATTCGCCCCTCTGTTTACATTTATTAATAAATATTGGTCCGAAATAACCGGAAATACAGGAAGTTGGTGCTTCTACCTGGTGGTAGGAGTTAATAAATAAACCGGATGTTGAAGATTGTAAACTACGATAGTCCTGTCAACTTTGTTCATTTTTCTACCATTAACGCTCCCTTCGGGAGCGTATTAAATGTATTTCCCCTATTGTTCCCCTATTGTTCTATGATAAAATAAGTTCGGCTAAGGCGGCCATCTTATTTGGCGGTTGGGTCATTGAATACAATTCCGAGAGCCAACCACCAAGGGACCATTCCAACCAAAATTTGGTCCTAATTTAGCAAGTAGTGCGGAGGCGACGATCTTTTAATGAATTTCCCAAATTGTTCTTTATCAATCCAATTTCGGCTGATGTAGTCATCTTGGTTGGCGATAGGGGTCATCGAATACAATTCTGAAAGGGAACCACCTATATATAGTGACCATTCCACCACAGTTTGGTTCCAATTAAGCATGTTGTTCCAGATGAGAAGAAGTTTCCGTAGGATCTTATGATAAACTATTAGTTCGGCTGCTGTGGCCATCTTGGTTGCCGGATTTGATCATCGGATACACTTCTTAAAGGGACCTATCTAAGGACCAGTCAAACAAAATTTGATTCCAATTTAAGCATGTAGTTACAGACGAGAAAAATTTTAAATAAATTTCCCCTAGGATCCTATGTTAAACTAAGTTACCCTAGGCAACCATCTTGGTCGGCAGTGCTGTCTTCGAGGACCAATCTTGTAACCATTAAAGCATGCAAATAGCTCCAGGTGAGAAATTTTTATAATAAATTTCCCCGATAGGGTGTGAAAATAGATCACTTTCCACAAAAGTTTGGCATAAGACTGTTTTAGATGAGATGACTTTTTAGAAACCAGCCCTTTTTTCTGTTTTTAGTAACGGTGGCAATGTTAGTTTAACAAATCTTGATCCCGGATACAGTTCTGAAAGGGGACTTTAGTTCATATCGGCTAAGTGGTTTCAGAGGAGAAGATTGAAATGTTAAATGTGGACCGACGACGGATGGATGACGGGCGACAATTGATGGCAAAAGCTGACATTGCCTTTTAGGCCAGATGAGGTAAAAAGGACATGTTGTATGGAGGTTTATAAAACAGCCATCCAAAACATATGAACTACAATCACCTATACAGGTTGCCCTCAGGCCTTCAATAACGAACACATATCCACACCCTATGGTAACCTGGAAAAGGTCCCGTGACCTGACAACATTTGAGTTAAAAAAAAATGTTTGCAGAATATAATTACTTTCGATTTAACGCATGTGATATATAGGTTAAGCAGTTACCAACCCAAGGTCGGAGTTCTCCGGATACTCTGACCAATAAAATTGACAGTGAAGATCAATCCTTACTTTCTAAGCCGGAGGTAGACATCAGCACTAAAGCCGCCATCATCAGTATAGATTCACCAAATAATGTCTTAATATTTTAACCGACAATAGAAAAACAAAAAAAAAAAACATCGAGACACTTAAAAACGCGTGATTTATACTGTATGCATTGAAAATTTTGTCCAGAATAGAATCCATTATGATATAATTATAGAATTCCTACACACCGGCTCTCTGACGTTTATCATTCAGCAGAAGTGCAAGGTGATTCATTTTAGTATACATTCTTTTAATAATCATAAACTACAACATAATAAGATGTAATATGTTTGATATACGTGAAAGATCAATTGTTTTACAACCAAATGTCCTTTGAATCACCACTCAACTCAGTTTGAAGAAAATGAAGCATAAAAATGAACATGAAAAACGAACTAACATTATTTAATCGGTACCAAAATGTTGTTAATATTTAAATACAGATGATATCACCATGTCGGCGTCTTTTTTACGTCTAAAAAAGTACAAGGACATAGTTTTATTTTTATATTTATTTAATGAATGAATGTTATATTTTTACTTTGTCTGTCACAATCTATTTGCTGTCGTCTAGCTTTCACTAAATTACAAGATATTCACTTTTATATACAGAACGGTATAAAATCTTTTAAAAATTATAATTCTTTGGACACGATTAAAAGATTTTATTTAATATAAACTTTCAACTGAAGAGATGGATGTCTGCAAATATTGCTGCAGAACTGTTCAAAGTTCAAAAAGATAATAAAAAACAGGAGGAATTTTATAATATAATGGAAACCGCAATACGATCACCATCAATTGATATTTTTGCATAATTTTAAGAGCTCTAGAAAGCCCTCAACAGTGATAAAACACTCTCCTCGGAATGATCTGTATCGGGCTAAAGCTCTCGGAGAAATAACACCTTGTTGGATGGACAATTTTGGATATTCACCTCTTCAGCGAACCCCAAATGAATATTTAATATTCATATATAAATTTTGTATATAATTTCATATTTAATATTTATGTTCTCTCGACCATGAAGTTGTTGGCCAACATAGTACCCATCTGCATAATAGCCAGGAAATGGTCCAAAGGTGAACGATCTTGGTTCCAGTTACTTGCACTTTTGTTCAGTCAGGCGTTATGGAAATCATGTAATTCAGTACTTTCATCAACGGCAATCGTTATAGTTGCCTGGATTCGAATTAAAATTAACATGATACTTATTAAAGATTAATGAAGTGATTAACAGATAAGGTTATCCCTTTTTATCAGCTTTGAGTTTTCTCTATGAAGTTGATTAAAAATCGATCTGTTTTGGTTTGGGATTAAAAAAAATCCCACGCCATGTAGATCACGACTGCTTCCAAGGTTATTAAATCGGAATTTATTCGTAAACAAGTATAGTAAACAGAATTATTTTATAAAATTGATTGTGAAGCAGACTGGAAAGATCGCCATGTTAAAAGGCTTAAAACTAGGTGTGTTTTTAATGATAGGTCATGCGTAATGTACTTTACAAAACCAATAGTACCCATTCCAAATTGTTCAGGAAAATAATTTGACTCTTTTTAGCTATTCTTACCCTCAGTCATGTGAAGAATTATCCTCATCATGGATCCTTTTGTCCAACCTCAGTCAATTTCTTCTTCTCCAAAACGCCCAAATCAATTTAAACGTATCTTCGGTGGGGTTATCCTTAAGTAGTTGTCCATGGAGATTTTTTACAGCGCAGCATCCAAGTAAAATATGAAATGTTATGATAAATTCTTTAACGTAAGCCGTCAAAAGTGCAAATTATCGCGATACGTCTCGAAAGTAAGCCGATACTTGAGAGAAGTATCGCGAAACTTTCGAAAGTAAACCGTTATTTCTTAGAAATATGCCATTATTTGTGCGAAGTATCTCGATACTTATTGAAAGTAAGCCGTTACTTGTGTGAAAGGTCTAGATACTAGTTAAAAGTAAGCCGATACTTTGTTTTAAGTAAGCCGATGGAAAATGTAACGCGATACAAATATACGAATTTTGACATGAACGGCACAAACTTATACCAACCAGATTAAAAAAGAAATTTGCCTCAAGTCTTATTGTCGAAAGGGACTCACTTTTGAAAGCTTGGTTCCCAAATGAACTCCTTTTTAAAAATGAGTTTGATAAAAGTCGTTTTTACTAATTAAATTTTCTAAACGATCTACTTCTCTGAAATCACTAGGCCAGTCGGAACCTCTTGACAAATCCCTTTCACAATTATATTCAATCAATAACATCGACTACCAACCAAGATGACTAGCATACCCTTTATTATACTTACCATAGGACTATAGAATATCGTTCGACGTGTATTTAAATCTAAAGACCGTCGCTTCACGACCGTAAGGTTAGAAACATCTGTGTAATTGGGACCATATATTTTGCTGATATCATTCATTCGCATACTAGTCAGTTCTCTTTCGTGATGAGTTAGTTTTTTATCAGTTGTTTTAAAAGTTGTTATAATTCAATTCACGGAGTATATTTACTTTTTACGTTTGTGAAGTGAACAGGGTTTTATTTCTTATTTAGATCAATTAAGAATAGCGAGAATTTTTGGGCATGTTTAGACATCAAAAACAAAGACAAGGTGCTTTTATAGTATTTATTGAATTTAGACATCAGAAAAAAGGACACATAGGTTGCTTCAATAGCATTTATTGAATAAATGCATGATCGTGCATAACTGTCCTAAAGGAGCACTGAAACATTACACATCTGCAAACAACCTTCAGATTTCAAGGTTACATTCTATTCAGACTTTCAACCTTTTGTCGTACACAGAACAATACGGTACAAGGTTCCTTTTATATAATGTCTCTAACAATAATTTGTTGCTCTTGAAAATTGCTGAATAGCATCACAACATGTTACGCCGTATCTAAAGGTGTTCCTATCAATGGCTTGTCCTTACTGATGCAGATTTATTCATGACTAAGTTATGAAATGACAAAGGCTGAAACATCTTTCTATTACAGCTTTTCACATCTGTCTTTATTATTTTGATACATTTATACAAATATATTATATATTATCTCACACAGAGCGAGTCAACGACCGTGCCATTCCTTATAGAAGGTTATTTAACGTACAGTATGCATGCAGGTTTCATAACCTTGAATTTTAATGGACTCTATAAAATGTAACCTCTAATTCATAAACGAATTTACATTTGAAGATGATAAACTGAATACAGGGAAACATCTGCTTTGATCTGGTAAACAAGAATGATAATAACACCTTTCCCGGATTACGGTGTATCATCTCCATCTAGATTGGTACATGTGTACGTCATCGTCGGTCACCTTTCATGTAAAATATAGGTATATACATATTGCGTTTTTGTTGGTTAGTTCTGGAATGTGTCCTTATTTTAGACAAATATAGTTCTCATTGGAAGAAACATAATGATGCGTGGTGCCTTAACTTTAGTGGACACTTAGTTGTCACTTACTAAAAACACCTAAAAACAAACTACAAAATTATTTCAACCGTATCCTTGACATTCAACTGAATTTGCGACATCATATCAATTTTGTTCCGGTAAGAGTGTTGTTGTCAGTTTAGGTTGCCAGTCTGTCAACATGGTCAAGTACTTCTCGTTAAGAATCTCAACTTAAATGATAAAAGTGCAGATGACACGTTGCAGTGGGATGCGTGCACTTGATCTAGATATAGAAGTAGCAGACGATACACACTCATTCAATGTCAAATATTATAAAATAAACATAAAGACCATGCAAGATAGTAACTACAGACAAATAGATAATCCGGATAATCCAGAAGATGTTAATTACGTTTCGTATTAATAAGCATCAATTCGCAAACATAAACTTGTCAGGGGCAGATTCAGGCGGTGACTTACCATTAAATTTTGGCAATAATGCATCAACCGTTTATCCAAAAGGCGTAAAATCACTGAAAAAATATACAAAATATTTTGGGCCTTTCTATAGGCTGAATGCTTTGGGCTTACTTCATAATTCCGAATCCATGTGTTGCTAGTTCAAACTTTTCTACTTTGTTTTATATATTCCGTTACACATAAACCTCAATGACAAGAAAACGATTGTCATGAAACATGGTTTATGTTAAAGTTTCTAGAAATGTTGATTAGAATTGCTGTTTTTTGAAGGAGTACTTATAATCGGAAAAGGATTTCAAGAAAACAAATCAAAATGATCACCTTAATTAAAATTAATTAATTAAATTACTTCTAATATTGTGTCTGTATCAAGTACAAGGTCACCTCGATGTTTTACAAGATATACAAGGTTGCATATTAATTTATCATTATTTAAAACTGCGCAATTTAAGTAAATATTTGTTTAATTAAACATAATATATGTATATTAAAGATTGCAGTATTTTTACGCTTCAGATTAGGCAACTATTTTCTAATAAATTAGATTTGACCAAGTTATTATCATTTGTCATTTTCTAACATATATCTCCAAGAGAAATGTGTCTTTATTTGTAAATATTTATCTTTCAATGAGAGGTTGCCAACAGACATAGGGAACTAAATGATACCATCAGTAATATTCCGTGTAAATGCATGCAGATGTTCCAGACACGTATCATGATAGTTTGTCAATGGGATACTCATAATATGCAGAATGTTTTTCTAAGATTTATCATCTATCGTCTTTGAGTTGTATATTGATATGATCAAGGAGGTTATATGACCTCTTTGATATGATATATAGATTATTAGCCTCTGACTAGTTTTCATAAACTTTTGACCACAAGTTACCTTTAAGATACCGATGTAGGAATGCAACAAGTACCACGCCCAAAAATTACTTTGATATATTGATGTTTTTTCGGGGGATTTGTTGTAATGACACGTTGTAATGTTTAACAAGTTTTTATTAAGAAAAGACCCCGACATGGTTATGTGAATACAATTAACAAGTATAAATTGTTGTTATATTTTAAAATCATCACATTATATATAATATATATTTTCATCATAAATTATTGAAGGAAACCTTCTTATTAAACACGGTTACTTCCCCTTGCATAGTTACCCAGAATCTTCTCGTTGGTGAGTCTCTTACTTGAACGATTTTTATTTCTTATTATATAAATTATCATTTTAACAAGCAGGTAAACAGTGAAACCCAAACATTTCCCATAATACGTTTAAAGCTCTCGCCCACGTTTTCTACTTTAAATCAAATGATGTTTGCTTTTAATTTGCTGAATGTCATATGTCGTATATGTGTCATAAAGATCAAAATTTGTCTTTTATTCTTTAGATTTTTTTCATAACCAGTAAAAAATAAAAAACCTTTTTTCTTTAGATACCATTTAAGCTTTTATCGCTATACTCAAAACTAAAAAAGAAATGAATCATTGTTAAAATAAAGGAAAAAACCACAAATATATATACTACTTATATGACCTTAATGTGATCAAGGGCTAGTTATCAACAAATTCTTCGAATAACTACCACATTTATTTTTACCGGACCTAGTCTATGTCACACCTAATAATTTTATTTGTTTGAACTCTGTTCCCTGAACTAAAGTCTGTCTTAATCTACCTGGGAGAGTTGATAACTCAAATATTTAACCGGGTAATACCATGTGACGTTACCACTCCACAGTTTATTGTGCATGAATTGTAATGTACATAAGCACTTTGGTTTCTAGATAAAAGTAGGTATGCGTCCAAAGTGGTACCTGGCCAATGGAAAGTTTAAGTTCGAAATAAATCCCGAGTGTTGAGTGGGTTACAACATTGTTTGTTTGGTAGCGACATAAGTATGAGTTGACAAGTTGGGACGAAAGTATCTGCTGCAGTAACTACGACCAGACTTGTTTGTAATGGCATTGTATTACTGTTAAGATAACATTGTTACTATATTTATATACCAGAAGACCTTTCAGCACTGGTCCTTGGTATTTGGTATTTTTGCGGTAATAGCAATATAATTGACTCCAAATGCGCGTCCCACAATAATTTTTTTGGCATTTGCAATGTGACCGAAATGGACTAAATAAGATTAAATAGTACGGAATGTTTGGCAGCTATAATAACTGACCAGTTATGTGACCCCAGTGGTCTCCCTAAGTACTACAAATAAACATCATAACATATGAATAACAAATATCAGACATTAATCAACTCACGTAAGGTTATATAAATATGTTGTCATACACATAAATATGTTTATTGTTTAAATACGTAGGGTTATATATATATGCTGCGCTACATATTTTAACCTCCTTTAATCATCAGGGATTTGGGTCTCTTGGCATTTTTGGGGCTTGGGCTGTGTATATATTCCCGCTTTTTAAAATTGATACCTTTTCAATTATAATATTTATAAAAAGCGACATAAACACATAATGTAGGATCGAAATAAAGTCAAAACTCCCATAATTCGAATGAATATGTCTGTGCCACGCTTTTTTGTCACGAAGTTATCGTTTTAATTTGGCTTTTATTGTTGTTTACTCTGTTTTTGATTATTACCATTTACCTTATGACATATGTCAGTGTAAATTTCTCAATTTTATCATTAAAGACTAATTTGAAAAATGCTACTTTTCCAGCGCCAAGCCCCCCCCCCCCAGCTTTGAAGAGACGTGACAATCATTAAGAGATTATTGAGCGTTGCAAAATTAACCTGACCTCTCGACTTTATTTCAACGGTCGCCAGACCATCGCCATTACCTGTATGTGACTTCGAAGATGCCTGAATATTCTCCATGTTTCCTCCCAGTATTTACTGTACCGAAAACAGCCTCAACGATCGTCTCTCAAAGTACGCCCTCGGGTCACAGAAAGATCGCCAACTGATCTAATAAATCTCACAATCTCTCGGAGGTCTTTCAAAAAACAAAAATCAATCACTGATATCTCTTGGTCGTTCCTGATCTCCCAGTAAACCCCAAAGCTGTCTCTTTGATCTCGTATGGTCGCAAAGCAATTGGTCACCAACCCACGGTGGAAACGTTACCATCGATCTCTGGAAAAAATCGCGGTCTTTGAGAGCGTAGATAGCACAATTAGACCAACAGATCACCATGAAATGTAGGAATATCCCCAATTTCTCACCGCGCAACAAGCGCCGTTACAACTTTCATTGATCGCTGCAGAGATCGTAATAGTATAAAATATACAGCTCTATTATAATTCATTTCGGTCATACGCCAGAATGGCGACAACATCTGTACCCGCCAAATATGAATGAATTATGTCACATGGTTTTAGGGAGGGGACGTGGACTCAAATTCCTGACTTGGGAGAAACAATATAAAAAAATAAAACAAAGATGAAATTTTATAATCCACAATATTGGAAAGATGTAAACCGTATTTTTCCAACACAAATTCCAGTACCCGAAAATAAAAAAGAACATACAACTCCAGCACGGAGAAGCCATGCAGCAAAACGAAAGAATTTAGAATACGATACACATCTTACACACTTATATTTCAAATACTAAATACTATAGCCAAATTTAATTGTGTGTAAACAGCTTTCCTGGATTACGCGTATGCATCGACCATTTTATTTTTTTTTCATCTGTGGGATAGCTGTGGATGTGTATAGCAGCCATGGGAGGCAGTATTTGATATACCAGAAGAACTGACTGTACAAAATGTAGAGGACTGGGTATTCAGGTCAAATTTAAGGTTAAAATAACAAAAAATGTGCAGATAATTATGATTCACCCAGATCATGAAAAAATAAACTACTTTTTCTGTCTATCCACACCAAGCAACTCCACCATTTAAACTGAAGGTGTAAGGTTCTTTTATCAAACATTCCGAGAACTGATGACGTTCTCGTTTATTCACTCATTTATAACTTGATTTTTCTATTTTTATTGTGTAATCTTATTCTCGAGTACCGGTGTCTCAAACCATATGATTTAAATGACATTACAGAGTCGTGGGTATCTACAGACAAACGCTTAAGTATGCGTATGCCATATATCATACCTTGGAAGAACTTTATGAGAGCATGGACCAAACAAATACAGAAATCATGATAATGGGTTCCAGGAAATTTAGATAAAAGGCCGCATGTTCCAAGAAAAAGACTGATTATCGTTTTTACCACGTAACAGAACGTACATCGTTAAATTTGATTGATTTTAATTCCTCCTCAATGTGGTGCGTGGGAAAATTGCGATCATACGAGATGACCCTGTTTCGAGAACAAAACTTTATTGATTGAAATATTACTTCAATATCGGTTATTCACCCACATTAGTTTTTGGATCGTTATGTTTTATTTTTGCCAGTCTCGACGTCTATAATAATCTAATATTGATCCAAATACGGATCAGTTCCTGAAGTTTTCTGATTAGGTTCTATGACATTCCAGTTCCTTCCTCTGCAAATATTAACTGGATTCTTCCTGATACTGAACTCCCACTCTGTCCTTAGCTTCACGTTTAAATGCGACATTGAAATAATGATCCTTTAAAAGAGATCTAATTAATGAATTGTGTTTTGGTATGTTAAACTTCTCTGACCTGCAGTTAATTTGTAATGTCGTAAAATCTGCTATTATGACGCAAACCATCACGTATTACGTTCTGAAATAGTTTTCAGTTGTTGTCGTGTAGTTAATGTGGTGATTAAAAGTTGTCTTAATGAACAAATTGTATATCCAAAAGAGGAACATAAACAAATAGGCAGTCCCGACAGAATAAAACGTTTAGTAAACCAAAATGAAACGGCTCTGGAAAGACAAAATATTCACAAGAGACACCTAACAACGAAGAAATATTTAAAGTCAATGTCTGTACACATGTACAGAAACCAATTTGTAGGAACAGCGATATTCGTATGGTCTGTCGCTTCAAAGCTTTAGTCAGATTATATATATAATGTTGTTGAACACACAGTTTAGATTGAAATGGCGAGAAGCGGGTTTTATTTATTCAGAAGATCAAATCAGTTCAGTAATCTGATACATATTAACTGTTTGAATAAAAACGAATGAAGATCATTGGTTTACCAACATGCAATTTGACGGAACATGCCTTAAAGTTAATAATATTATTAATAAAAGGTTTGTAAATTTTGATTAATAGCTGTTATTGTTTTTTTTTAAATTGGGGTTATTTACCGAGATTCAAGGTTGTGTTGAATAATTAATTCACTGGTGCATCTGTCTCAGTTTGAACCTGTCATAACAGAGTATGTCAAATACTGTTTTCATATGGTGTCTGTAAACTTGACAGAGATATAAGTCTAAATGTTTAATAAATTGGAAGAGACATACATGGTAAATGCAAGTCTATTTTTTTATTTGCAACCAACAATGATTTCCCTAGATCATACAATCGTCAAAAAAGAAAACTGCGACACTGACCTCAAAGGATAAAAGTCACAATGGATTTCATTTCGTCTAATCTCAATTCTTAATCCCCTTTTCAATGGGGTTTACATTGATAAAAATGTTGTAGATAAGTGCAACGACTTATTTATAAACAACGAAACCATCTGTTGCGTTTTCGCCTTTTAATGCAAAATATCAGATATTTATTATTCAAAAGAGAAAGAAAAGTTCTTTGATTCCATTGTGTGGTTTTGATTCATTTTCTGTTGTTGAATGCATTAAACACATTTGTTTCCAATAAATTCAAGATGGTACTTGAATTAAAATAAATAAGTTCCAAGTCAGTCTAATAACGAGTACAACCCAACTGTCGCTGATCTTTTGCTAACATTTTCTGTGTAGTCTTCCAAGAGTGTATGTATGAAAGAATGATAATATATTTGGAGTTAAAATATCTGACGTTGAAGTGGAACGGGAATCATTTTCAACTTCTTTTTAATGACAAGACGTCGCCAAACGGTTTCCCTTGTACGGGTACAGACATTGTAGTAAATTTTTAACGTGACATAAACTAAGAGTTTGTGACGTATATTAATCAAATCAACTTTTATAAAAAGAAATATTCAAACAATTCATTTTTTACGAAAAGATATACTATATATGCCAGAAAGACAAGATCCATATCTTACATGTACCTAAACGTAAAGCGCTTTTCAGGATTTACTTGATTTAAGACTTTTAAGTTTGGCTTAATCACATGCATTTGTTGGTTCAATGTCTATTGCTCTACATATCTACTGTAAATGGAGCATGTATGTCGTATATATGGCAAGTTTTACCAATATCCACATTTGAATGATTGGCAACTATACGAAACAGTTTCCATTGCATTTAAACAGTTGGTTCGGGGTCATTGATACAGAGAACAACTTAAAACAGCGTGGTAACTGGATAAAAGAACTCCGAGTGCTTGGAACCTTTGTATTAATAGTTTGGACTAAATTCGAAAGTTTAAACTGCAAAATGATACCTCATTTTTTGTATTTTATACTGTTTTTATTTCATTAATCTATCGCGGTTTTTTTAGAATGTCAAAGCACACGGAACAAGTCAGTAGGAATGTCAAACCCGAGGTGTTTCAATAGGAATGTCAAACCATGCTAACAAGTCAACAGAAATGTCAAACACACGCGGGACAAGTCAATAAGAATGTAAAACCACGCGGGACAAGTCAATAGAAATTTCAAACCACCCAGAACAAGTCAAAAAGAAGGTGAAAACCGTGGGATTAGTCAATAGGAATATCAAACAAGAAAGACAATATAGGAATGTTAACCAGAGAAACAAGTCAATACGACTATCAAATTCGAAAGACAAGTCAATAGGAATGTCAAACCCGGGGCACAAGTCAAAAAGACTTTAAAATCAAAAGGAATATCAAACCCGAGTGACAAATCAATAGGAATGCCTAACCCGGGAGATAAGTCAAAAGGAATGACAAACCCGAGGGATAAGTCAATAGGAATGCAAGCCCGAAGGATAAGTCAATAGGAACGACCAACCCGAGGGATAAGCCGATAGGAATGACAAACCCGAGGGATAAGTCAATATATTGGAATGTCAAACCCGAGTGACAAATCAATAGGAATGACAAACCCGAGGCATACGTCAAAAGGAATGACAACCACGAGGGACAGGTCAACAGGAATGCCAGACCACGAGGGACAAGTCAATACGAATGTCATCTAGGAGGGACATGTCAAAACTAATGTCAAACCCGAGGGGCAAGTCAAGAGGAATGTCACCATGAGAGACAAGTCAATAGGAATGTCAAACCCGGGACTGGGTCAATAGAAATGTCAAACCCGGCGCAGAGTCAATTAAAGGAATGTCAAACCCGAAGCACAACTCAATGGGAATGTCAACCACGAGGGACAGGTTAATAGGAATGTCATCCACGAGGGACAAGTCAATAGGAATGTCAACCACGAGGGACAAGACAATAGGAATGTCAACCACGAAGGGCAAGTTAATGGGAATGTCAACCACGAGGGACAAGACAATAGGAATGACCAACCCGCGGGACAAGTCAATAAGAATGTCAACTAAGAGGGACAAGTCAATAGGAATGTCAACCACGAGGGACAGGTCAATAGGGATGTCATCCACGATGGACAGGTCAATAGGAATGTCAACTAAGAGGGACAAGTCAATAGGAATATCAACCACTAGGGACAAGACAATAGGAATGTCCACCACTAGGGATGACAACCACGAGTTACAAGTCAATAGGAATGGCAACCACGAGGGACAAGTCAATAGGAATGTCAACCACGAGGGACAAGACAATAGGAATGACAACCACGAGGGACAAGACAATGGGAATGTCAACAACGAGGGACAAGTCAATAGGAATGGCAACCACGAGGGACAAGACAATAGGAATGACAACCACGAGGGACAAGACAATGGGAATGTCAACGAGAAACAAGTCAATAGTAACAACCACGAGGAACATGTAAATGGGAATGCCAACCACGAGGGACAAGTAAATGGGAATGTCAACCCCAAGGAATAAGTAAACATGAATGTCAACCACGAGACAAGTCAATAGAAATACTAGCCACGAGGAACAAGTCAATAGAAATATCAGCCACGATGGACAGTCAAATTCCGAGGGACAAGTCAACAGGATTATCTGACCATGAGGGACAATTCAATACGAATGTAATCTAGGAGGGAAGAGTCAATAGGCTTATCAACTATTAGGGACTTGTCATTAGGAATGCCAAATTTGAGAATACGACAGCCTAAAACTAAAAACACACCCCCTCCCTCTCTCTTTTTAAATACCCTTCGTAGTGCCTATTTTCAAATCCAGTTTTTGTACTACAGTCTGAGGTACGGATGGAAGATACAGTTGCATGAGCGTTCGATAAATACACAGAATGATTCCAACTGTAAAGCATGTTACAGGACGAATCCAACCTACTGGCGGTAAAAATGAGCAGCACGTTACACCGATCTCCTGGTTACATTATTTTTTAAGTTTTATAGAAATGGTCTTTGTGTTATGCGATAACCCAATAACTTAATAACCCGATCAATTGACATTTTGTTGTGTTAATATTTCAGTTTCAATTCTTTATTATACAGTATATAAAGGAAGTATCGTGTGTCGGTAGTTTCCGTTTAGCATTGTACTCCGTCTGACTAAATGTTTTGTCATTGTATACCCCACCGTATACAATACCATTATTGACAAGGTTGTCCGCATTTTTCGGCGATGAGAAAAACACAGTTAGGGTACAATTTATCTAGGGTGACATGTTAAAAGTACGCACACAAATAACGCAATTATAAATGACCTGAAAATCACCTGAGTATATATACAGCTCTTATTTTCTATGATTTGCATAAATATGTACATTTTGTACATTTTACGGGTTTTTTAATTCCCTCCTTTAAACAGCTGTACATAAACTTAGCGTTTGTGTTCGGACAGCTAACAAACGATCGATACCAATATCCTACGTACTTATACCATCCCTCATTTACGTCACAACGGTTTTCTTTGTCGTGACGTATATAGGATTCCAACAAGCGGATCTTATGAGAGTAAAAGGAGAAAAAAAAACAACAAAAATAACATCAAAACAACTCAAGAGTGTTACTTTTAACTAAAATACAAACAGAAATTACCCTTTGATATAAATCAGACCCAATGGGCCATGCAAATCTTCACTTTTTGACAAAGGGGTTTAACCTGACAGAAGCACCAAGATCCATAATACCCAGAATTTTACCATAACATTTCTTAAAATTTAAAATCCCCCATGATCAGTCCCTGCAAATATATGACAAATATTTTTTAAACAGTAGATCTTTGTCAGGTTAAACTTTGAATCATTCAAGAATTAACCGACAAACAACATCTTTAGTTTCAGACGTCTTTAATTAAACTGTACTATACTTTTATTATTTATGAAAAGAGCATTTGGTAAGCCATAAATGACATCTTTATTTGACAGAATGTAAAACAACATCATTGTGATATTAGTAAACAATTTATCCCCTTATTGGTATAAAATATCATATTGCGTAAAATGATCAACGTGACTGTGGGAAACTCATTTTGTACTTTAAGAACAAACCATGCATGCTTTGCCACTGTTGAGGTTTTGATGGTTTTAAATATGATATAAAGCATTTTAGTGTTTTAGTTCCAGAATGTGCTTTCCTGTGCAGTGTGTTGTGGATTTTCTATCCATTGTTGATAGCCGCACCATAACTTCAAGATGACTTTAAGTATCTCGTCCACTGACTATATCGACCTGCAATATTTATATAAATGCCCAAACAAACTTCTACTTGGATCATATATTACTGAAGAGTAGTATACTAGTACAAAGTAAACGAAATTTGTCTATCGGTTTCCTTACCTAAAAAAACTATTACTTATATTACTGGCATAGTTGGTTCCTAAGAAATACGCGAACAGTTCAGTATTATATGTATATGTTTATTGTGTTTTCCAGACGCGTCTATATAATATAATATAACCACCACTTATTGGCTGTTTTATTGGTTAAGCCTTAGAAATTTCAAGCTAAACTACAATAGTTACTCCAATATTGTTACACCCCGTTAATCGGATATGGATATTTGGCGTTAATCGGATATGGGTATTGAATATGGGTTTATGCCCCTCCTCCTTACTGAGACAGGTGCATTATCAGTGTGTTTAATACAGGAACGTGTGATCTTATTCCAGTCAAAAAAGATCTATAAATACCTACCTATGCACAGGTATTTTACCATAAAGGTATTATCAAACCTCCACGAATGATATTTTCCGAAAATACCAACTTTGTTCTATATATATATGAGGAAAAGAAACGGGGAAAGAATGAAGTTTACTGAACCCTTAAATAGATCCGTGCTGCACACAAAAGTTGATGTATTCGGACAAGCACTGAAGAAAGGTTAGGTTATTTTAAAACAACATTGATCCTTCTATATAAAAATGAGCCCCCTACTACCAAGGAAATAGTATTGACATTGTAGGAAAATTGAAAACGAGACTCAAGCTATATATAGCTTCCAACATCTTTGTATTTCATTCCGTTTTGTGCACTAAACAGTACAAGA
This sequence comes from Geukensia granosissima, assembly GCA_032357055.1. Classification (NCBI taxonomy): domain Eukaryota; kingdom Metazoa; phylum Mollusca; class Bivalvia; order Mytilida; family Mytilidae; genus Geukensia; species Geukensia granosissima. Next base: position 17,661 of record JAULBM010350423.1, on the reverse strand, counting down.
ATAATGGATTTTTTTTCTAAGTTAAAGCTTAATGTTTGTGATAAAGCGATAATGGCTTAAGCAAGAAATTGAAGGTGGTTCCTTGGCCCAAAAATAAAAGTTTATCCTCCTGTTTGCACCCGGGGCATTATCAGTTATTTACGTTTGTATATAGCCGTGGGAATTGAAATTGTACCAACCTGAAGCACTTCTGCAGTGATACCTGATGCGAAGTCCAACGGCTACAAAAACCGATTTATTGTCACTTCTTGAAATAAAGTAAGTCAAAATACGTGTTTTGAGACAAAAGTGCATAACGAAAATGCTACGTCATTGCTTATTTGCTATTTTTAGTACAGTGTATATTCAATTCATACAGAAACCCCACACACTTTTCAGGTTGAGGAAGGTCCTTTTGCACCAGCCTCAGAGTTTGCTGTATTGTTTTATTCTTATTTCAATGTTTTCGCACCAAATATCACGTCAAAATGTCACTGCATGTTAGACGTTAAAAATCAACATAGATAAAGATTCACTGTCAAGTGTCCGAGAACTTGTTTAATAGAAATATCGACAAGAAGACTTCTGAATTAATGCTTAAAAATTTCCTTGACGACGAAGCGAGACCAGGATTTTTTAACCGACGTGACGCCAACCAATCGCAAGACGACATATTAATCAGGCCGGTTATACAATCGTAACTACTCGGCTATTTCCGCCTTGCTATCGAAATATTGGAGTGAGCGAGAATGGCCGAATAGTTACGATTGGTCGGTAATAGTAAGTTTTACCCTTGTCTATACGTCAATTTTCGCAAAAGATTTCTTGTATAATGTGGACTAATTTGATATCTTGCCTGAAACACGGTGTCTCCCTTTTTCAATCTTCATGTTTATCGAGAAGGGTATATTCCTGTCCCATAGACACATTTTCTTTCAAAATCTAAGTGCCATTACTTTGTAATAGATTAAAAAGCTAAACTCATGGTCAACATTCAAATAACGGAAATTTTGACATTGATACATTAGGTATTAGTGTTTTGCTAGTGCTTTCATGCCAAAAGTTCGCTTGTTAACTTCACATTTTTTTAGCGTATACAAATGTGGACCTTTTTAAATTTTTGTTTTTTATTTGTTTGTTTGTTATAGTGTAGGTGTTTTGTATTAACTGAAATTTAACTGTGCATGAAAATAATACTAATGTATTATATTCAAAAACATGTTTTAGACCTGGTGTGCACACTTTATATTATTGCCAAGATTTGTATCTATTATTACATATAATGTGTCCAGTACACAAAATTTACAATACTTGGGACTTTGCCTGTTACACTTAGTTGACTGGAACATGTCCAGTTCATAAAGTTTGTAATACCTACCAAGCATGGAAGTATAATATTATACTTCCATGTACCAAGTGTCATCTTCAAATCGGCCCTATTGTTGGCATTGAATTTTGTGAATTGTCATCTAATTTTGTCAATTAGACTTCACTTAATGAACACATAATTGCTCAATCATTAACATATGTCTGAAATGATTTGTTACACTGGACATTTGTTTAATATCTTAATGGCTTCTATATCCCGTGGGCAGCAGAGAACAGAAAATAATATAAAATTATCATATGAAATTCCTTTGACAATACCGTCTGTGGTCAAATATTAATGTCAACTGTCAAACGATAAAAATGCCTATTTAAACTGAAATTTAGATGACTGTTCCGTCCATGTTGAGTCCGTAAAGGTTAATTGTTTGTCAACTACCAGCATTGTTCTCAAGGCGACTTGACTAAAGGATTAGTTTCTCTGGAAAATCCGACACCTTGGTTTGGTATACTTGCCCCGTTGCCCCCTTAGCCCTGTCACACAATACGCTGTTATTTATTTATGTGACATCAAGTGCAGCATAAGCTGTCAATCGTATTCTATGTTTTAGTCTTTTAAGCCGCTGAACTCGTCGTCTACATTGAAATTTAACCTCGGATTTAAGTTTTTCAAATATTTTTCAGGAAATTACGGTGCATGTAATCTGAATGCAAAGTTTCATGATAAACAACTTTTTGGAGCGTTCAGTCATTCTTGGATAACAGAATCGAAAACTGCTGCTCATCGATTGGTCTTTTAACTCAGTAATAGACGGTAGGAAAGCTTTTTCTGGTGGAAGTCGTGGAAAATGAGAAAAATCCGAAAAGTGACACGAAGTTTCAATAGGTTTTCGGAAAGTTAATTTAGTTTTGTCAGACATGGATCTATTTTCATGACTTCCGTCAAAACTGAACGCTTTTACAAATAAAAGGATTTCTAACCTTCTGTTACTTAAAAAAGCATCCAACAGCATTTGGCGATTTCTTTTATTCCAAAATACCCGAACGTACACCACAAAAAAATTAAATAAAAGAAAAAATGAGGGGTTAAGGGTCCATGCCTTAAAGGCTTGCAGCATTTTCGATCGGGGATCTTAAATGAACTGTATACTGTTTTATCGTGTAAAGTTTTATCTTAGAAATGAAAGTGATTCAATTTGATTGAAATGTAATAACACCACCATTAACCGTACACAAGTTATTTTAGACCTGGCAGTAAAATGGCCGAATCCTTGGCAGAAAAATGGCAGGGTGGATCCAGGGGTATACACCTTCTTTCGAAATGTTAATGATAAAAAAGGAAAAGTTTTGGGTAAATTTTGGTCTTAATCTCCATTAGAAATTTAAAATTGATGAATCATTAGGTCCACAAAAAGTGCCCCCTTCCTAAAATCTTGATCCGCCTCTGCATGCATGCAGTTTTGTCATTTTTTTTTTAAATTATATATTATACATGTGCATATTATTTTGATGGCACGGGTTAATTAGCCAAGATAATCGGCTTTGGAGTATATTATAATAATGATATAAAGCAAGAAAGACAGTTTGACTTAAAAATTAAATCTAAAGCTGAAATTCCACCAGCATATTGGTACTCAAAGATTTAGTGAATTCCAACATATTAACTATAGTAAATCGTAAACTGTCTGTGACCCCTTACGGGAAAAATCTATTAATAACAGATCTAAATTAGGATGCAGTGTATTCGTATTGTACTTAAGCGGTTTACTAATTGTTCTCCTCATCTTGGCATATTACGCAAATGTCCTAGAACCAGATCAATGGATAAATCGGTCGATGATGCCTTCCCACGTGAAGTGAAGATTCCACACCGTGACAATAGAAACTATATGCAGACAACTCAATCATCGTCTTGCTGCTATGAAATCATTAATGTTGGTATAAAGTGGGTGACATTTTTTAAAATATAGTTGAGCGTTGAAATTGGACCAATGAGTGTCGAATATATAGTGGTGTTTCCCCGTTGTCCGGCCCGTTGTGCTCTTGTTTTTGTTTGGCTTTTGCCGCGGGTTACTTTCAGTCTTGAACTAGCCGCCCTCTTTCTTTCTCGGGGTGACATCATTTAAGTCTGACACTTGAATGGCATTTACACGTGGAACAAAACAAACAAAAGGAAACACAAACTAGCGAAAAATAATAACTCCCAAAACCCTGACTCTAAACTTGGATAAGGGGTTACTAGATTTTCACGGGGACGTGCATCAAACGTTTCCCGCCAAAAATACCTGAGATAATACCATGATTCGGATAAAATGTAAGCCCAAGTAAATACCTTAGAAGAGAATACACACAAAACTAAATCGGGATATAAGTGAAAAAATACGTTGACGTCATTCAATTACCTTTACAAAATAATCACATCCCATTATTCTACCCAAATAAAGGAACGTAAAGAATTCTACCATGACGCCAAGGAATTCGTCCCGAATATATCGCACGTCGTCTGGTTCTGTTAATATCTATGGACCCCATATCTTTTCCACGCCCATCTTGGTATAAGCATTACCTCTTTAGGGATGGAAGTCACATTGAAAAAATGGTGTTAGAATTAAGTAATCTACTACGAATGAGAATTATGTATACATATATATATATATATACACTTACGCTTAAGTTTGTTTGTTTGACTGAGGCTTAACGCCACTTTCAACAATATTTCAGTCATATTGGTTGAGGAAGCTGGAGTACCCGAAGAGAGCCAGCACTTGGACAGGTACATGACAAACCTTATCACGTGCTATGCACGTCAAATGCAACCCGTATGGTGATTGGCTACAGTGATCTGTACAGGGGTTTTAATCTACCTAGACCAAGGGGCCACCCATATGCAGGTCCCCTATCGTTTATGAGAAAAGACATTCATTGAGAAGAGGAAATCGGTGACGTCAACGCAAGGACTAACCTGGATTCCTGGGGAAATATTTTCGTTCCGTAGATTTCACCCGAAGGGAGATCGCTTAGGATATTGACCAGGAACACAGATTACACAAGAACAGCACAACAAACTCTTAAGTGCGAAGCTTTTACGTCAGCATCCGAACTTTGCCCTACGAACATGTGTCGTGAAATGTAACCTCTATAGCTGAAAAATTGGTTTTAAAACTGAATAGAGTTGTGTCTATAAAATAGTGTGAACGATGAAACGCTTAAAATTGTGTTACTTTTTCATCCGATGTATGTATTGTTCGTATACGTTTTGTATTTCCACCATTACAAGTATTAATGTCATTCCATTTACGCAGTACAGTAACAATAAATGTAGTCGATTTTATACTATCTGAATTTATAAAGTATGTTTTCAAATGTTTAGACATACTTCTTGCATAAGTATATAACTACTACATCATTTTTCACTATTTATCAAAATAGTAATCAAGTGTTTGCAGTAACAAAGTTCCTTGTTCGTAAAGTTTCCGATTTCTGTCTGATTCATTATCTTGTTATTGCCATTTGGGAAGTGATTCGCTTTGAAAATTTTGACTCCCAATTTTGTTAAGATAGTCTGGTTATTGATTATATGCATCTTTCTATATATAAGCTAAGATTCTTGAACATTTGTAAGCACCGGCATAGATGAATGAGGGTCTTCAGTGACCAATAGCTCAATAGTTAGGAAAACAATATAGGCATGTCATGTAGTCAGGTCAATGGCATTTTATCAACGCTCTGATTAGTGTTGCATGCAAGTCTTTTTACCTTTCAGGTAGACTAATTAACCTTAATGTTAGGTACTTCATATCAAATATTTGTGGTTTTTGATAACGTGTTAAGAAACGTGCCTTACATTATAAAAACAGTATTTACAATTAACGGCAATTAGTCTCAGGACAAAAATAGAAATTTTGTTTCCCTATTTGTCCTAGGTATTTCACGTCTTAATTTGTATGTAAATAACTGTCTGGGGAATTTTATGATGTCGTGATTTTGTTTTTTCCGCTGTTATAATCAGCTTTGTAATTGTTGATCGCAGGGTATTTATGTATTGTCATAGTTAAATGTGATCTGATTTGGTGGCATTCGTGGAGACTAAAACCGGATATACCGCAAAATTTGTTGACTGTCCAAAATAACGCCGTGATCGGTATTACAATTTATATAACTGAAAACATTTGGCTTAAACCTATTAACAATTCAGTATTCTCTTATTTTCAAATGATCTTATATTTTTTTCACATTTTTGTTTGATGTCATTTGGTTCTTGTAGTGTTTTGGTAACGCAAGCACAACATAGATTAATTGTTCGATTGACTGACCAAATTTATCGATTTTCATAACTTTTTATACTTTAAATATTTTTAATTTGTTGATAAGGACTTATATTAACTAAAAAATTTAGGTCAAGAATATAGAATCAATGAAAATTTTAAACTGAACAATGTATGCAGATCGATTGTTCCATGGCCCTCCCTGTTTTAAGACCTAGATTGTTTACACAACATGTGTCTGATGACGTAAACACAATCCATTAAACTGTGAAAATGTGTTGGTATCTATTTTAACTTTTTGTTTGATTTTCGTTGAAGATTATTATTTCATGTATAAATTTAAAATTCTTGTGACCTACTGACGATATCATTCACAAACTATATACGTTAGTAGTGTCGAGGAACCAGATCATGAGTTTATCAGCTTTCAATGCACTCTTGTTAGGACAAAGACAGAATAAAGGTGAAGAAAGTGAGAGAAAAGCGAAGGATCAAACAAGGGTGGACAAGGTGACACAACCACACCAGACAAATAATACACAAAAACCGAACAAAGAAATCAAATATGAACAATAGGGACCCAACAAAATAAATGTAACTCTGGAAAGGTTAGCATCTTTAAAGACACCCACAGTAGTCCAGGATGTTGTAAGAAGTATACAAAATTATAAATTATCTTTTCTATCTTGTTATATATCGTCAAAAGTACTTTAGATTCTAGTAATTAATATGTTGTTATGGCCAACGCAATATATATACTATTTTTATGTAACAAGAAAATTTGTGAATAGAATGAATTCCGACTGCATTTTTTAGAAAGAATATTGCCTTCCCGACCTAGAACGATAAACATACTCTCGGACAAAGTAACAATGACAGCAAAAACGCCAATATGCACACTTTGGTGTCGTGATATCTCTGTTCGGCTTGCATACTTTGACTTAATTTCATTGTGAAAGTTGCTATTATTCATTCTATAATTAAGTATATGATATAGCAATTGTTTATATAATAGAATCACATGTGCACAGCAAACAAGAAAACCCGAAGAATGTTATAAGAGGTGTCGAGACTAAACTTGTTCGCAAAGAAATACAATCATGCCACATCTCCTATTTTTATATACATACAATAATAACAATAATTAATTTGTACCATGCCAAACATAGGTTGGAAATAAGCAGTTCCCTTCTGTAGAAAATCCTCATCAATTAACGTATAGGAAATGTGAAATGGCATGTAAATTACTGTAGTCTTAAAGCTGTGCGGTTGGACAAACTATAAAAAAATACACCCTATACTCCGGTACAATACAGTACCGGATCAACTAAATATACTCTGGTGCAGTTAGAAAATTAATGCTTTTCTGAAATCTTCTACGATCCAGAGACGACAAAGACTGGCACTTGTATTCATACAACCTTTGTTTTGGTTTATACCAAACATTAAGAAACCACAAATAATGTTAATTGTGGTGAAACAAGGTTGTGATTCACCTGTCTTACGATGTAGGTAAAGTTTTAGGGGGATTTTATACATTGTTTATCCTTTAATACACTTATCTTCAGGAATTGTTTACAAATAAAAATATACACAAATGTATGTAATAAATACGTATATCCTGGTATTTCCGTGTTGGTTAAAATTTTGCTCCAGCAAAGGATTTCCATTTTTTGACGTTTTTATATAGTCAATGACAGATGTCAACCTATATTTCAAATATCGACACGATTTTCATGATTGATGAGACATGTAGGTATTCAAAAAATTCAGGTTAAACCAAAGGAACCATTTCCCTACAGGCAAACGTTGTGTTTCATGTGGTGAACTTCGGGTAATCGGGATCCATCATTGGCACAAACTTTGTATCTGTATACAATGTATGCAAAGACCAGATTAATTTGGTTCTGTTAACAATGTGGATCCTCGAGGATCTCTTATAATATAAGTGGGCAGGGTATATGATTATATGTGAAAGATTAAATAATATAGCCTTCAAGACTTTAAAAAGTCACATCATTATTGATTCGCGAGAAGTGCTTACAACAAGAGTATATCTATGTTAAAGCATATTATATTTCGTGCCGTCCTTATTTTTCAAATTCTAAATTAATATATATGTCATTCTATGAGAACGACCAACAAACTCGGAGGTGGGAGGGGGTGATGGTTTTTCACAAAAATATTCTGAAGCCAGTTTCTCCAATATAGAGTAATGTATGTTTTCTTTATTTGCGACTAACTGCTGCGAAAAATTTTTAAAAAGTTAAACAGTCATTCCCTAATTGATGTTTGCATGAATACTCTAAACAATTCACGTGCATTTCACAGTATACACATTGAAAAAAAAAATTCTGTGATCAGCATTGGTATCAGCCCTCCGCTCGTTATTCAACAGTTATGGTATTGACACTCTAGGTCCAGTTCTTCAAAAGTTATTACTTTTTCAAATGCCTGTTTATCAGTGAACGCTCAGTTTATCTTAATTCAAGGTTTTTAATCAAGCTCCAGTGCGTGGTGAAGATTTTTCCGCATGCAAATTTCTAAACATGAAATATATACAATGCAATTAATATTCGAAGTTAAAAAAAAAGTAGTCAACTTTTGAACAACTGGACCCAGCTCGTTATACCACCAGTATATATATATCGATCGTCTATAGGTTACACCGCCATAAATGGTATATCGACACTCTGCTCGCTTTACCTTCAGTATAGTTATCGATCGTCTATAGGTTTCACCGCCAAAAATGGTATATCGACACTCTGCTCGCTTTACCTTCAGTATAGTTATCGATCGTCTATAGGTTACACCGCCATAAATGGTATATCGACACTCTGCTCGCTTTACTTTCAGTATAGTTATCGATCGTCTATAGGTTACACCGTCAAAAATGGTATATCGACACTCTGCTCGCTTTACCTTCAGTATAGTTATCGAAAGCCCATAGGTTACATCGCCAAAAATCTGCTCGTTATACCTCTAGTATAGTTATCGACCGTCATGCAGTACTTTACACCGCAAATAATGGTATATCGACACTTTTCTCGTGCGTTATACCGTAAACGTGTTGAAAAAATTAATTATATTTTTTTCCTATCTAAAATGAAATTCTACACTAGTTTTAATTGCATCAAATGTTCATATTTTTTCTGAAGTCATATCTTTGAATATTAATAGTAAATATTACAGGTTTATTAGCTACTTTACAAATGCTGGCTAAGCGGGAATTTAACATTTTAACAATGTTTTAACTCTGTGGCAAATGTTGGCTAGGTGGGAATAAACCATCACCAATTGTGTTAAAATAACACCGCTTTAGAAATCAGTTCATTCAAATTGCATTGTACTTTACTGGTTATTACAAAACGAAATATAATAATCGATCTGTCTGAAAAACATGTTGAGAGAAACATTTGGACTCTGCAGTAACCTACAACGTGGACATTTTTGCTGTTGATTGATGAAATAGCCGAACGTCATGACGGAATGGACGTCATCGTTTTATGATTATTTTATTTTCAGTTAAATGTTCACCTTTTGGCATTTATTTGTCGTTAATGAGATATTATTATTGACTTTTAATCTAGATTTGATTTATTTTGGTGAATCACACGTATGTCGGATGGTCATATGGTCTAACCTTGACTCGGAACACAGTCTATTTCAGAATGTGACCTTGTCTTTGAATAAAAATTTCCCATGGAGTTGGCCCAGGTGCTTATTTCACATGATGTATTTTGTTTAATTGTTAATTTATTTTGATCACTGTGGCATTCAACATTGGTTGGGATTACACGAATAATATGTTTTGCTGTGACCCATCCTAAAATTTGACATTTTCTTTTTTAATTCGCTTTTTTTCATATCAGGTCAATAACATTATTTCTTTGTTTGGTGCAGTTGTATATTATAAAGAATTGACACTTTGTAACAAACATGTCAAGTTAGCCTGAATGTCTTAACCAACAAACATCAGTAACGATCATTATCGTTATTCTAATGCGCAATAATCAAAGAATCATTTTTTTTGTTTTTTTTTTAACTCAATTCATAGACCATAAAACAGCCTACTGCTCCTATTTTTGTACTGCCTTATGGTACTAATTCTATAATGTGTACTGCCTATGATACAATGTACCGCACCTTTTATGTATACTGCCTATGGTACCGCTACTATTATGTGTACTGCCTATATATAGCACCGCTGCCATTGCGTGTACTCGTATGGTACCGCTCCTATATTTAATATATGTATTGTCTGTATATAGTACCGCTGCTATTTTGTATATTCCTATGGTACCTATTATGTGTACTGCCTATGGTACAATGTACCTCCCCTTTTATGTGTACTGCCTATAGTACAGTTCCTTAATTTTATGTGTACTGCCTATGGTACCGCTCCTATTATGTGCACTGCCTATGGTACAGCTCCTTTTATGTGTACTGCCTGTGGTACACTCCTATCATGTGTACTGCCTATGGTACCGCTCTTTTTATGTGTACTGCCTTTGTTACTGCTCCTTTTATGTGTACTGCCTATGGTACCGCTCCTATTATGTGTACTGCCTATGGTTTCACTCCTATTGTGTGTACCTGCTTTCATGCCGCTCTTATTATGTGCACTGCCTTATGGTCCCGCTTCTATTATGTATACTGCCAATGGTACCGCTCTTTTTATGTGTACTGTCTATGGCACCGCTTCTAATATTTGCACTGCCAATGGTACAGCTCATATTGTATGTACTGCCTATGACACTGCACCTTTTATGTGTACTGCCTATGGTACTGCTCCTGTTATGTGTACTGCTCCTATTATGTGTACAGCCTTTAATACCTCTCATATTGTGTACTGCCTATGGTACCGCTCCTGGTATGTACACGGTCTATGGTACCGCTCCTTTTATGTGTACAGTCTATGATACCGCTCCAATTATGTGCATAGTCTATGGTACCGTTCCTATTACGGGTACAGTCTATGGTACCGCTCCTATTATTTAATCAGTCTATGGTATTGCTCCTATGATGTGGTACAACAACTTATGGTACGGCCGCTATTATGTTTACTGCCTATGATACCGCTCCTATTATGTGCGCTGCTTATGCTTAATTCCACTCCTATTATGTGTACTGCATATGATACCGCTCTTATTATGTGTACGTCCTATACTCATATTGTGTGTACTGCCTATGGTACTGCTCCTATTATGTGTACTGCCTTTAGTTCCACTCCTGTTGTGGGTACTGCCTATGCTACTGCTCCTATTATGTGTACTGCCTATTTTTCCACTCCTATATTGTGTGTTCTGCTTATGGTACCGCTCCTATTATGAGTACCGCCTATGTTTCCATTCCTATTGCGCGTACAGCCCTTGATGCCGCACTTATTATGTGTACTGCTTAAAGTCCAGCTTTTGTTATGTATACTGCCTATGGTAAGACGTGTAGTGACCACAGATGACACTTTATCGTTTGTCACAGCATACCATAAAACTGCATCCTCAAAGTAATGTCACCGCAGCTTTTTGTCATATAATGAAACTTACAACAACAAAAAACAAACAATCAAAACGTTGCCATTAGTAAATAACACCATATCAACGCATATTCTGAAATCTGAAATGTCAAAAAATGTGACTGAAAGAGTTTTTGCACATCAGAACTTAAGGGAAGCAACTTAAGTTTCCAATATGCAATAACCGACAGTTTCCTCCAGCAGTTACTTGGTATTAACATAAAATTAGGAGGTGTTGCATGATGTTCCCTGAAATAGCCATCCACCAAAGGAAGTCGAACTCAAACTTCTACAGGTCCCATTCAGCCTTCAATAATGAACCAGAGTCCATACCATAACGGAACCTATAAAGGCCCCGAAAAACAAAATATGAAACTATTCATAAAACACGTTAATCGACCAAATCCTTTGAAAAAATGGTGAAACCAATAAAAAAATAACATGTTTTGGTTATGTCTCAGCAGCTTGGAATACAGTAGTTAATCTCCGTAAGTGTTCCATGACATTCATAGAAATAACAATTAAAAAACTTTTGTTCATTTTAAATTAAAACTAAGATATTTAATATATCAGCTGTCTTGACATATGACAATTTTTATCAGTTCATGCTGAATTAGAACAATTATTGCCGCTTAAGATCCATTGGGCAATATTTCAGCCATATTAAGGACGAGAACAACTTTAAACCGAGGTTCGTATACGGTTAGAATTTCTCTCCGGGTTAGAGAGGACAGGAAAATTAAGCCTTGCAACTGGAATCATACTAACCAAGCGAACGAACCATCGCGTTTGTCAGTAACGTGGGCAGTGTCTGATCTGAATACGGCGCATTTTTAACTATCTCCCTCTGGACCAAAGGTGCTTGGGTATGTACCCTTAAACTCCTCCGCCTTCCCATATCTCATTTTTAAAATTTTTATTTGTTTATTATTATTTATTTATTTTTATGTATTTTATGTGGTAATGTAAAAATTGCGTGCAGTTATTCTAAAATAACACAGTCGAAAATGCTGCTGGACGCTAATATAAAAATAGGAGATGTGGCATAATTGCATGTCCATGAGACAGCCACCCACCAAGTGACGATAAAATTTAAATATCTACAGTTCCCATTACGGTCTTCAACAATAAACCAGAATCCATACCATAACGGACGCTGTAAAAGGCCCCGAAATACAAAATGTGAACACTACAATCGACCTAATCGGTGAACATATAACAATAAATAGCTACGTAGTTAAACAGCGACAACAATTGGACTACAGGTTCCTGGCTTTGCTATGGTTTTACTTAAAAAGGACAGGTGTTATGGGTCTATGCCCCGAGGTCCTGTGCTCTGGACGGTTGTCTACATCCCCACATCCGGGGAAGGAGGGGGTTAGAGGATCAGTGCCACTTGACGGAGACACGTAGTGCTTATTTTTCCTCTTTATTTGAAAGGAAGAGGTTATACACATACATTTGGGTTGTTTGTCTGCCAAAACGAATTTATATATACATGCATAACATCACGAGAAAAGGTCATATATGTTATTCATGTATATATATAGTAAATTCCGATTGTCAGCCATGACCTGAAGTCAGCTGTCCAATATTAAGGACAAATTTCTCGCTTAAATGACTAGAGAGGATTTATTATTTTAACGAGAGATTTATTCTAAAACACTGTTTTATTACTTTGTGTTGTATTACTTCATGTTTTATTATCAAAAGATGACAACTATTTTATGATGATTTAAAAGTAATATGTCTGCTATCCTTCCGGGTCCGTACAAAATCGTTCGTGAAACTGGACAAAAGTACATTTTACAGGCTGACCTTATGTTCATATAAATTTTGTACAAAGATTGTTCAACAATTCATGTAATTTTATTCTAAAAGCGTAACTGGTGTGTCTGTGATTCTAACACAAGTTAGCTTATATATATAGTTTTGGCATGGTATGTACCCAAACGGGTTTTCTGTTTGGTTATATTCCGGAAATCCATTCAAATTAAACCAACTCTGTGTGAAGCTTTCTAGAGTGCGATTTTCGGGCTTAGTTGAATATTCAGTGCGTTTCCGCCTTTGTGTTTGTTCTAAATCAGAAGAAAGTAACAGGTTCTTCAGACTTTTATCTACCCCTGAACTTCTCTACGGGAATTTAACATTGAGGGTCGGCCTCCCGGTCTCGCGCTAGCGCGTGCAAAAAGCCAATTTTAGCAAACTTTTACAATGTGAAATCGACGTACAGAATTAAAAAATCGGCCCAGCTTAAAATACATCGTCATTGCTAAAGAGTATTATTGCGACTTGCTTGCGCATTTTTTTAATCTACGAAAAAACGCTACTTTTGACCCGTTCCAACAAACTCTGACAAACACAGATTGATCGCCCATCGTATTCAACATTTTCTTCCTAGTCCCATGCACATGCTGTCAAATGGAACAGTTCTGTAATCCAGTAAAACAGTATTGTAAACATTTTGAAGTAAGATTGTGAGAACGACTGGATACGTCGATAAATATTCAATTGAATAACAAAGATCCCAGTTTCTAATAAGTGGGGATACCATGAAATGCTTGATTTATTAAGCACAATGTTTATTAACATTTATGCAGATGCTTCATTCTCATTTGCAGATACATCATCAGTCAAAATAAGTGTACTCCTATATAAAGGAAAGCGATGCATTAAATAAGAAGACCTAGATCCATATTACAAATAGTTCTCCCAAACGTCTTTTGAATATTATAGAGAAATTTATTCATATTTTTTAAATATTTGGAGCAGATCGTTTTATTAATCGCTTGCATGATCGCATGTTTGAATCGTTTCCATGCAGTGTCTGGGGTCAATGGAGCAACTGTTTTACCCTCGAGTTTGAAACTGTGTTCAACATATTCGTTTAACAACAATTTGAGGTTAAAGTAGCAAGTCGATTCTGGGTATTACAGTTTAATGTTGATAATTTGTTGATGATTCTATGTGGCATGTGTAGGCCGTGTCGAGTGAACCTGCAAATCCCTGGGCTCAATTAATGTTTAACTCCACCACATACTTTATGTGCCTGACCCAAGACAGGAACTTGTAATCCAGTGGATGCCGTTGTTTTTGTTTACATGTTACTTGTTTTACATCATATACTTAACGGCCAAAAGTTGTTACAGTCATTTAAAACTTGTAGAAAGGACTGTGTGGATGTATCCATTGTTGAAGGCATATGGACAACAGGTACACGTTTTAGATGACTGTCTAATGGACATGTATGATCCTGTCTTTCTTGTTTGTTTGGTTTTTTTTCATTAGCGTATTCAACTCGATCAGTTCGGCATCTCTCAGGTAAAATAAGTATATACGGCTTTAACGGTAACATTTGATTCCACATGAATTGTTCCATCTGGAAGATTAAAAAGAAATTCTTGTTTGTCTTTATGTTTGTACGAAAGCTGCATGGTAAATACTTTGAAAGAAAAGTATTTGCGGTCTCTCTGACATATACTCGATATCTTTTCATTTTTTGAAAATGAACAGATATCGAGTTTATATCAAAGAGATCGCAGTCCAATCACAAGAAAAACAGAGGTATCCACCAGGCCTTCAATAAGAGTGGAATATCACTCTTAATCACCCCAAAACAATCACGTTTATACGTAAAATAACACTTATCTTCCCTGAATTGAAGTATCACCTATTATCCACGCGGGAACCACGTGAATGAGAAAAAGTAGGATTCATATGAATTAACGTCGGTAAACTAGGATAAAAGACAGTTTAATTAGGTTTAACACCGTAAAAGTAGGATTAACGAATTTATGTGGTTGTCGCGTTGCATATGAATATTATCAAAAAATGTACATTTAACAAATGATTCAATACATATAGACAAACATATGACTACAGTTCCTGACTAGGAACAGGCTCACGAAACATTTGGTGAGGTTAAACTACTTATTTGGGATCCCAACCTTACCCCAAACGAGTTTCAAAGGAAAACAAATAAAACAAAAGCAGTTAAAGACGAATTATCAAAATCACACAGAAATTCACCCAATCCCGACTAGATTTACAAATTGAATTATAATAAATATACTTAACAAAAAATACATGCAAAAAGAAGATAACTCTCTAATGAATGCTCACAATTACAGCATCTCATAATACACCTCCCCTCAAAAAATACCAAATCATAGATCGTATATCAATTTTGGTATTTCTTGTGTCACTTATGTTTATCACAAGCACGCATTTTTTATTATTAATAAATTTGCAGAACAAGGTGTTTCTAGATCCGCTGTGGGTTTTATTTGGGGGCAACTGGTTTACAATACTAGTAAAATTAAGTTGCTTTAGTGACATTGTCTCCCAAAGCATACATACAACCAGTCAGTTTAATTGTATCGCGCATCTGTGATCTTAATTTCTTGGTGGTAATCTCACGGAAGACAATATAGTTGCCTAAAACATTTGTAATGTCTAACTACCTATTGGAAAAAAGTGGTAATACATTAAACTGCCATAAAGAAGTTGATAACCTATAGATTGTCTCTTGGACCAAGAACTTCTGATGAAAATCAGGAAATTGAGGAAGTGACTTGTCAGATTCCAAATACTAGTAATTAGGCTTTTAAATCGTTTTCAAAGCTTGTAATTAAAAGGTTGAATCAAAATAAAATAGAAAAAAATATTAATAGGTCAACGTTCGTTTTTTTTTTTTTTTCTTAGATTTAACAATCTGATAGTTTGAAATATGTATCTTTTGAATTTTCTATGTGTTGAATAGACATAAATGCGTATTTCATTGTGTTGTGTAGACATGGTCCGTCTTTCAAAGCCTATGAAGAAATAATAAGAACTACAAAATGCTTTGAAAGGTATATTCGATAAAACGTGGGTTCAATGGACAAAAAATATTTATTTGGATTTTTTAATTCAATCTGACCGTAATGTCAAAACATGCCAATCGTACCTCCTAAAATATGAAATCCCCCGAGTAGATTGTAATTATGGAAAATGTGACAAATTGAGAATCTTCGTTGACTGTCAATTGGTATAGCCAATGATCAAAATCCATGTACATAATTTTGAATCACTTGGTAATTCATTATCTATTGATGTGGGATGCAACAGATGATTTACCCGAAATTGATTGTAATAACGTCATAATTGATTGCATTGACGTAATGCTCGTAGATCTCTCATAATATCTATCTCCAATGACGAATTTTTGATACCCTGTTAGATATTATGTTTCCATTGTGGCTTCAAGACAATTTCAATCATGTTAGCCGAAAACTATGCCGATTTGATAATTTTTAACTTTTTACCCCCCAAACATATATTTAGAGGTTCTTATGACACAGAATAAAAGATGATAAAATCCAAATCATTTTAAGTGTTTTTTCGATCAATATGCCGCCATGATTTTGATTATTGTTTACTGTGTAGACTGGCGATCAGCTAGCCATACACCCTCTGTATAATAAGTTTCTCTGTTTATAAATGTCACAAAAATGTGACAGTTAAGAGTAAACGTACTGGAAAATATTGCTCTTAGAGACAATATGTTACCAAATTCCCCCTCTGAACGTCACAATTTCTAAACAGATAACCAAACGCGGTTTTAGCACCACTCTATAGATATATTGCAAATAGTGTATTGTTTGTTATTGAACGAAACCAAATTTCCCTATACACCTGTCATTAGCACCTGTTAGGTGATAACGCGTTCACACAATGAGCATGTGTAAATTAGCGATTGCTTCCAATATGTTATGTGAGCCTATATGTCCACTAATGGCCGAGTACATAATGTACCAAAGCCCATTGCAAAGAACAAAGAGACCAGATGTAGAATACACAATGTTTATCGGAAGTCAATCATTATCACCATTCATCGATCTATTGATTACGCATTTGATGTTTTATTAATCACAAACTATCTTGGAACGAACTCAGCGTATTAGTAAACATCATGATTCATACCGTTCATTCACCTGATGACTTATTAAGTCTTTGAGTAATTCTAGGTTATTGGTGCTTTTCAGGAATGGTTCTGCAATATAGTTTTATTCAATCGACTTTCACGAGACCTAGATATAAGAAAACACCCTTTATTTTTTTCGGAAACTTTGTTGAAAAAAAACTTTATTACATATTTAAGGTTGTCTGATTTCCAATGACACACTAGGACAGATGCCATGAAATCACTAAATCAAGATTATTAATGTAAAATAAGGTTTTACAAACAGAAATGTCACTAATGAAACCGGTCTAAATTTCCTTAATATGTATACTGGTTGTTCCTGATAAAGGGATGAAATTGTTTTCCAAGAAAACAATATAGGTAGTAGACCTCGAACTTGACTGACCTTGTTTTCTTTTTCCACCTTAAGAAATCTGAATTTCTACAAGAATATCAAATAATGTTCGTTCATTGGCCACCGGATACAGATGAAACTTAAATCATTATTGGTTTAGGACTTTGAATACAAGAAAAAGACAACAATAGCCTGTTTTAAAATTGGATAAGTGCTCATTAAAGAAAAAACTTGACTCAGTTTATTAAAAAATTTTCTTCGAAAAGAATTTACATAA